>CM061062.1:53281582-53297460 GCA_030762895.1 Sophora flavescens | reverse complement strand
TTATAGTAGCACCTCCTTAAGTGAGTTAGTGAGCAGCGTTTGACCTAAGCCCCATGTACTATGCGCTAGGCCCAATAGAAGAGTCCAACTCTCCTTTTAATGCTTCTTTTGATCCGCTCTTATGTGTGTGACCCTATAGGTTCCCAAAACGTTAGTAGTAATATTAAATCCCATTTAATATTACAAACAGTGAGTGGTATCTAGCAATACATCACTGCCACCTAAGTAGTGAGAAAGTCAGTGATTTGACGAAACCTTTCTGTGACAAATATTCATGTGCATTATTATCCCTTTGTCCATATATCTATATTGAACACAAGACATAGAATGTGTCACCCTTGTATGGTTCAATATCAAGATCCAAGATACCCGAGTAGACTTAACAACAAATGAGGTCAATATCTCATATTGACTCATTTCAAAGACCATGCATTTACAGTCTCACTCTATCAGGGGGGCCCACAGATATTACTCCTGTTATGTAGGAGGGACAAATTCCATCTAGGTCACTCACATCCCTCTTCATGGCTCGTGGTATGCCCAATGACCGTCTTTATAATCATCCTATTACAGATGACGTTTGACGATATTAAAGCACACGACTCCTCATGTAGGGATCATAGCGATTTCAGGTTGAAGGATTGCATACACCATTGTCACTATGAGAACTACTTATGACACTCACATAACGCTCCACGTAGTGTTCTCATGGTGGGTCAATCCAGTACATCATTACTCTAATGTGTACCTATGTGGCGACTCGATATCTCATATCCATGACCCATGAGATATGGTCATCAGTCTGCACACATAATAGTCTCAATGTATTATTATTGTCCTTATTAATAAAATACTTGACTACGGATATTTAAGAATAGGATTTCATTATTCAATAGTGTCTCACGATCAAGTCATGTACTTGATATTCTATTAAACTGAAATTTCTATTCTAAGGACTTTATTATGTTTAAACAAGTAACACAATAAACTGGAATGCCTCATATCATATATATATATATATATATATATATATATATATATATATGAAAACAATTATATATATATATATATATATGAAAACAAGTAACACATCTGTCTGGCTCTGATACCAGACAGATGACGGGGTCAAGGAAGGGAAGGGGGGAAGAAGAGCAGGATGAAAGAAGTAGGAAAACAGGCGGAGATTACATTAATTAAAATAAATAGAATATGAAAATTAAAACATAAAAATAGTAAAAACAGATACTGTAGAGATTAAAACAGTAAAACAGTAAAAACAAGTACTGTAGAAATTAAAACATGAAATAAAGCATAAACCCAGAAAGGTGGTAGAACCGACCAAGAACTGGGGAAAATAAAAACAAAATGAGACCGGAGCGGAGGCAGAGCCTCACCAGAACCGGTGGAGGGAGAAGAGATGATTTAAACCATGCAGGTTTTGATTGAAAACAGCTTGAAAACTACAAGCTTTAACGCTACCAGATTGAAAAGACTGAAGAAGAAAGAAAAAGAACTGAGGAACTCACAAAATGAAAGCTCAGAATGCTCTCAGAGTTTCTCACTCTAAAATCTCTCTAAAAAATTCGGATCCCTAACAACTGAACCTAGTACCCTTTAAATAGAAGATTGAAGATTTACTATTACAACAGTATCGGTAAAAATGACCTATACTATTGCAATTATTACAACATAGAACCGGTATCATGACTGGAACCGTGCTGTCGGTAAGTGAATAGTGCCGGTGATAAACAAAGGTCTTCAGAACTTGACTGCGTCTGTGATCGCTATCGTAAGGAACAAGCATCATCGGGTGATTGGAACTATTCAATCCAGAATTTTTGTTGACTTTGTTTGATCGAGGGACTATTCATCATCACTCGGGTTGATTGTAATGTCAATACCATAGCAAGATCATCTTCATTTTGATAGAAGGGATCTGAGCATTGGCTGAAATCCTCTTCGTCTTCATCTTCAGATTGTGGAAGCTTTTGCTTGGAGGATTTTGATGAAGAGGCTTCTTCCTCCTTTGCTAGCTTTAAAATTGCCTCCATATTTCGAAGGAAGCTTTCTTTTGAATTGGAACCTGCCAAAACTGAAACTATACGAGATCTCTGATTAAGAAACTCACAAGCTTCTGGGTTGGCTGCTTTCATCCACTTGGGATTTTGCTGGAACCAGATTTTTACATTGTCACTTGTGGCTGCCGCATGGTTAAACTGTGCCCACCACTTGACAAAGGTTGCTCTTTGTAAAATTGGCAATAAACCAGGGTATTGATCTTGCTTCTGGTATTTATACTGCCAACTGAAAACCCATGAAAGGGAAAGCTTAGAGAAAAATATTAGATTGACAGGGAAAGGGGTTTCCTTGTTGTCAAAATATTTTTCAAATGTTTGATATCCTTCAAGAACTTCTTCAGGAAGGATCTGCTTGATTGGGCCAAATATTCTCCACCAGTGGACGAACCAATGAGGGAATTTGTATTTAACATTCTTCTTGAAATATATCAACCAAGAATGTCTGTTTTGAATATTTTGGTACCAGAAAATGTTGTACCAAGCTTGTTGATAATCCCAGTAATTGAAACCAATGGGATCAAAAGTTTGAGAAAATTTTTTGAAAGCATTTAAATTCTTTCCAAATTGTTCAGGTGTTAAAACCTTCAAAATCTGGAAAGTTGAGTGAGTGTATGTTGATTGATCTTTAGGGTCACGGTAGTGTTTGATCGTGACAGAGTCAGTATCAATCAAAATAAACTCATAAAAATTTCTGGTTTTGTTTGGTTGGGATTGTTGGAAATGAGAACCATTTTGAAAGATTTTGGGGGGAACTTTGTTAGGGTTGTTATCCCAAAATTCTGGTTCCATTTGAACAACAAATTGAAATATGTTTTTTGCAACATAATTAGTTGCGGCCGTTTGAGTTTGGGTTTGGGTGCTGTCTTTTGATAAACGTGTATCAGGTTTGACAACATTTATGGGGATAGCTGATTGGGCTAATTCCCTGATTAGGTCTTTGAGTAGGGGTGGAGAACCTGATTCGTTTTCCACTCTATCTCCCCATGTTCCCTTAGGGAGTTTTGTAAGGCCTTGATCTTGAAAGGCTTGAAGCGTTTGGATTGGGATGCCATAGTCTTCTTTGGACTGTTTGGCTTGCTGGGTTGAAGACCCAGATTGGATTTGGGTTGAAGACCCAAGCTTGATTGCGGGTTGTTGGGTTGATGACCCTGATTGCTTTTGGGCTGAAGGCCCAGATTTGGACGCACCTTGGCGTTTGGGTCCTTTATTAAGGACAATACCTTTACCCTTCCCCTTTGAAGAGGAAGTTTCTGTCTTTGGCATTGCTGCCAATCTCTCTCTCTTACCGCCCCTGTAAATATTCACGAGTAAGAAAGTCAGGTAGAGAATTTGAAGAGCCTTTGATAAATTCAATTTGAAAATCAAATGCACTTAAAATTGCTTGCCATCTAGCAAAAATTTGTTTTGATGCTAAATTCTTAACATCTTTTTGTAAAATATCTTTAGCAGATTTACAATCTACTCTAACCAAAAATTTTTGATTAAGTAAATCTGATTGAAATTTTGAAATACATAAAACTATTGCCAAAATCTCTTTTTTGACAGTAGAATAATTTTGTTGAGCAGAATTCCAATGCTTAGAAGTATATGCAATGATATGCTCTTTGTTTGAAATTCTTTGTTTCAAAATACCGCCATAACCAATGTCAGAAGCATCGGTTTCAACAATTTTGAAAGCAGATGTGTTAGGAAGATAAAGACATAAAAGATTCTTTATCTTAGATTTGATAAGTTGGACAACTTTTGTATGCTCATTAGTCCAAGGAGGAGGTTCCTTCTTTAGACGATTGTGCAAGGGTTTGATGATAGTACTAAGATTAGGGACGAAATCAGCCACATAATTGAGACATCCTAAGAATCTCTGAAGCTGGGTTTTGTCAATGATTTGGTCAGGATACTTATCAGCAAATTCGATAGCTCTGCTGATAGGAATAATAGTTCCTTGGAAAATGTTATGACCAAGAAATCTAATCTTAGTTTGGAAAAGATCAATTTTGGTTTTAGACACAGCTAACCCATTCCTTTTGATCACACTTATGAAGATCTTGACATGTTTGAAGTGTTGATCAATAGATTGAGAAAAGACTAAAACATCATCAAGATAGACGATTGTAAAGTCTGTATAAGGATTGAAGATCTCATTCATAATTCTCTGGAATTCTGAAGGAGCATTTTTTAGGCCAAAGGGCATGACATTCCATTCGTAATGCCCAAAGGGAACAGTGAACGCTGTTTTGTAACGGTCACTTTCTTTGACTTCTATCTGGTAGTAACCAGATTTCATGTCAAACTTTGAAAATATTTTTGCCGTACTTAGGCGGTTAAGCAAATCCCTTTTGTTAGGAATTGGATACCTGATCCACCTAAGAGCTTGATTTAAAGGTTTATAATTGATAACCAGGCGAGGTGTACCACGCTCAATCTCACCGCTTGTTAACATAAAAAGCAGAACAAGACCAAGGAGATTTGCTCTCCCTGATTAAACCTTTGCTTAAGAAATCATCAATTTCCTTTTGACAATACTTAAGGAGTTCATGATTCATTTGGATTGGCCTGGATTTGGTAGGAATTTGCCTTTCATTGAAATCTTGTTCATAAGGCAAATCTACAACGTACTTCTTCCTGTTCCAAATGCTGTGGGCAAATCAGAACAGATAGTCTCTTGGATTTCATTGAAAAGGATTTTAACCTTTTCTTTGATCTTTGGTTGCTGTAACTGCAACTCTATGTTCTTAAAAGAAATTTCTTCTTTCAAGAAATTAATTTGGTTAATTTTGGAATCTAAGAGATTTAAATCTCTAATGATAGGCTTGTTGATGAATGGGAAGACTATGTCTTTTCCCAGATGCTGAGTTTTAATTCCATTATGAGAAATGGAAAGAGGGAAAAGTGATCTAATGAACGGAGTTCCAAGAATCACTTCATTTTTAAGATTTCTAACTAATAGAAAAGGAGTTTCCACTTGGAGACCTTGGTTTTCTATTAGGGCTTTAGACAACTTATAATTGATTCTAAGTTTAGAACCATTTGCTGCACTCAACTTCTCCGAGGTCTTCTCAAAGAATTTGGTAGGGATTAATCCTTCTTGAATGCAGTTTGAATCAAGCACTGTATCAAAAGTCTTTGTGGAATCAAGAATAAATTCTCCAATAATAATCTTGATCCTAATATAGAACTTTTGAATTCTTAATTGATTTACTAAGTTCAAGAATGCTGCATCCTCATGATCATCTTGAACTTTAGGACTGTCATGCTCATCTTCCTTGATGGCACTTGATTCTGGCTTTTCTTCCTCGCCAGATTCATCTGATTGAGCCTCTGCTATTTGAGACAAAATTAGTTTATGAACAGCTTGTTCTTGTTTGATCTCTTTGATCTCTTGTTTTAAATTCTTAATCTCTTGCTGGAGATCATGAATCGTTACAGGCTTCTTTGTTTGAGTGGCTTCTAGCCTCTTCAGAATTTGTTTAAAGTCAAAATGATCTTTGACTATGACTTTGCCTTTTCCCTTGGAATCCTTTTCCTTAGAAGATTCCATGGATGATTTGAGCTTGTCCAGATATTTTCTTCTTTCTTCTGGATCAGCTATTGAATTAATGACTTCAAAAAGGAGATCTTGTTCCTTAGTTAAGACATTAATCTCAGGAGATGAATCTGAGCTAAGATCTCCAACATCATCTTCTTGAATATGATTGACATCTTCAGTAAAATCACCATCTGATTCTTCTTCTGAAGTATCAGATTGGATTAAAAGGTTATTCGATTGTTCCTCAACCTGATGGTTCAAGATTCAATTCTTTGATTTTCTTTTTTTAGCCTACGGTATTTCTTGATATGGCAGGTTTGCCGCAGTTATAGCAAGTAACCGCTTTTCTGGGGAACTTATCACCAGTGGTTGGTTTAGGTTTGAACTCAGGTTTGAATTCTGGCTTAGGTTTACCATACCTTTTGTTTTTCTTGTACTTAGTATACTTGGTATACTTAGTCTTTTGGGGTCTGCCTTCATATTTCTTTGAAGACTTGGTTTTATCCTTTGGACAAGGAGGTATGCCAAATTGTTCACAAAAAGACCCTAAATCCTTCTTGGCGGCCTTTTCTTTTTTGAATTGATCTCTGACTTTGTCTTCCTTACAAAGTCTTGCCCCTATCTTCTGGGTTGCTGCAATGAGTTGACCATAACTCAATTGCTCATATGGAATATTTCCATCTGGGGATTGGGCTATGAGCTCATCTTTGACAAGATCACCTAACGAAGTTGGGAGACCTGCAATGAACTTTTCTTTCCAGAATCTATTCTGGCAGTCTTCTCTGGTGTAGACTCTAGTTAGGAAGGTATCTTTATACCACCTAAAGCTAGCTAAGGATCTACACTTAAGATTGGATAATAACTCTGCAGACCTATCCTTCCAAGTGGAAGTATTTCCCATGAAATGTCCACAGATTGAGAAGATTAAGGTGTTAACCGCATCAGGGATGGTTGCACCTTCATTGTCATAAATTGGATTTCCTTCTGCATCAGTTTTTGATAGCAGAAAACATTTGTTCTTTCTGTGCTTCAGAGAAAGAATAATCCCACCAACCTTTGAGTTGGCCTGTAAATCCTGCAGACAAGATATTACAGATGGCTTCCTCAGAACATTCATTTGTGGTCGATAGCAAAAGTAGCCATCATAGTCATATGCTGCATTGTTTGGAGCATTTGATACTCTGTTTGGCCATCTATGTTCCATTCATAGATATTGTTGGCATTGAAACTTCTAAAGTTTGGAGTTTTTTTCCTCAAAGAGCATATCCGGGGAGTTGCTCTAGGATAATAAAGTTTTGAGGGTTGCCTCCAAGATTGGGTAAGAACAGGATTGATATTGATTGGAGGTTTATCCGGAGGATTGGCTTTGGAGGTACTGCGCCACAGATTCCGTTTCGAGCTGTCCTCATTGATGACATTGATAATGGGACCTTTGTCTCTTGAAGGTCTTTCTTCTTGATTATCGATGGAGAATCCGGAACAACTAGTTGTTTCAGTCTTTCCTCTAGTTTCTCCACAAATTCTTGTTTTTCCTTTTTTATATTTGGTTGAAGAAGAAGCAAACTTTCTCCGATCTTCTTATTCATCTTAAAAGGTTTGAACAAGGGTTTTTCTAAGGGAATATCCTTCTTAATTCCCAAGTAGATGCAATGGTGGTTGCATCTTTTTTGATTAAGTGTTCTCCTAACACTTGAAGGTATTTGTTGGTATAATTGGATTGCTCCATAAGTTTGCTTATGTCCATTGCTTGATATTGCCTCATCGAGATTCTTATTCTTGAAAGGAGCAGCAATGATGGGTTTTTTAGTAAAGGGATCATTGATACCTGGGAGTTGGAAAGAGCTATTTGGTGGTAACTCTGTTTTGATCAACTCACCATTCTTTAAATGCCATACCGTAATGACATTTGTGGTTTTATCAACATCTATCCTTGTCTTCCAAGGATAATCTATCGAATATTTGACTGAGTATGCATGAAACCAGTCAAAAAATAAAATCTTTGTCTTAACTTTGTTAAGAAATTGGTAATATTCTTCCTGAATATTTTTCCTTTTTGTTCCCTTGAATTCTTGCAAGAACCACTCTCTT
Organism: Sophora flavescens; assembly: GCA_030762895.1. Classification (NCBI taxonomy): domain Eukaryota; kingdom Viridiplantae; phylum Streptophyta; class Magnoliopsida; order Fabales; family Fabaceae; genus Sophora; species Sophora flavescens. Next base: position 53,289,768 of record CM061062.1, on the reverse strand, counting down.
TGAGGTTTCCATTCCTCAGAGTAAAAATCCTTGCGAAGGGATTCCTTATCTATAATGAACTTACAAATCATTATAAGATTCATTAAGAGAGGAAAAGGTTGGAGACTGAATTGATCTTTGATCATCTTCTGTCTGATAAATTGGTCGAGGGATAGTAGATGATGTATCTAATCCCTGAAGATTAATAGAGGTCATCTGAGATGCCGTTGAAAAGGATTGTCTTGAAGGGATAGATCTAAAATTTTCAGATCTAAGACTTGAAGATCTAGCAGAACTAAAAGAATTGCTTCTTTGGAAGACTAGTTCAACTCTTCCTGTTGGAGTTTGAACTATATTATTGAAGTCTGCTGTTTCTCTTGGCAAAGCTGGGACAGCCTTATCCAATATCCATCTTTCTGGTAGGACTACGTCCTTCCATAAGATTGTCTTAGGGACAATCACGTTTGCTTTAGTAACATCAGTAAGAAACAGGGTTGTCTCTCCCGATGTTCTATCTTTGAGAACTTTAGAATTACAGGAATTCATAGCCTTGTATTGAATCCTGTAAAGCAAAAGCTCTTTGGGATAGATCCAGGCTTCATGTCTAAGCCACAGATCTTAAGATTTAGAAACAAGGAGTCCAAGATGTTTTGATCCTGTAAACTCAAGGTTCTATTAGGATAGCAATTAAAATAAATTGGACCATGGCTTAGGCTCGTTTCCACCGTGCCTAAGAGGGAGTCTTGAAACTTATTGTGCCTAATATCCCTTAAGCACATCAAGATTGAAGCATTTAATCCTTCGCGGATTAAAGGTTTTACGGCTACTTGAACACATCCAATGTGTAAGTACCTGTATTTTTGCTTGTGACCTTTTATTGTATCCATTGAGAGAAGATGAAATTCCTCACTCTCTGGACTGATTGGAATATTCTTTTCTTCGGTTTTGATTACATAATCAGAGGTAGTAAAAAATCTGCCTTCTGATTTGTAAAGCTCTTTTGTGGGTATTCTGGGAATTACCCAATTATCAATATCTTGATTGATATTTTCAAAGCATATTTCCTCATGGAAAATACTGCTTGGATTGGTAGGAATATCAGATTCCTGAAGAGATGAAGAAGAGGGTTGAGAAGACCGGAAAGAAAGCTTGGAAAAAGAACGAGATAACATAATTTCCAATATTTTGATATCATTGCCTATCTTTGGTTCCATAGTAATTGTAAGTAGTAATCTGAGATATACCTTGCTGGATCTTTTTAATACTAAACATAAAATTAAAGCCTTTACAAGAAATTTACAAAATTCATTAGATCTTATTATTCTTAACCATAGCTGTACCACACCTTTGTTTAATAAGGATTTACTTTAATTAACCAAAAGCTACCTCAAAGTAGACTTACTGCTACTCGATATTCATACTTTGATTTATCTTGCTTCAAGCATTGGCAAATTAGACTTACTGCCTCATCATCAACCTTCGAGGTCTTACTGCTACAGCTTTAACAATATAAACCATAGCATAAACACGGAGGTCCTTACCAGTTAAAAGGTACCCAAACCAGTTAAGCATAATAATTTCTTCTGAAAAAATTCTTTTTTTTTTTTTTATTCAGCAAGGTATGAATCTCAGATTCATACTACAGTTCCTACTTCCCCATCTGGCTCTGATACCAGACAGTTCCTACCAAGTGGATGAAAGCAGCCAACCCAGAAGCTTGTGAGTTTCTTAATCAGAGATCTCGTATAGTTTCAGTTTTGGCAGGTTCCAATTCAAAAGAAAGCTTCCTTCGAAATATGGAGGCAATTTTAAAGCTAGCAAAGGAGGAAGAAGCCTCTTCATCAAAATCCTCCAAGCAAAAGCTTCCACAATCTGAAGATGAAGACGAAGAGGATTTCAGCCAATGCTCAGATCCCTTCTATCAAAATGAAGATGACTGCTATGGTATTGACATTACAGTCAACCTGAGTGATGATGAATAGTCCCTCAGTCAAACAAAGTCAACAAAAATTCTGGATTGAATAGTTCCAGTCACCCGATGATGCTGTTCCTTACCGACAGCACGGTTCCAGTCATGATACATGTTCTATGTTGTAATAATTGCAATAGTATAGGTCATTTTTACCGATACTGTTGTAATAGTAAATCTTCAATCTTCTATTTAAAGGGTGCTAGGTTCAGTTGTTAGGGATCCGAATTTTTTAGAGAGATTTTAGAGTGAGAAACTCTGAGAGCATTCTGAGCTTTCATTTTGTGAGTTCCTCAGTTCTTTTTCTTTCTTCTTCAATCTTTTCAATCTGGTAGCGTTAAAGCTTGTAGTTTTCAAGCTGTTTTCAATCAAAACCTGCATGGTTTAAATCATCTCTTCTCCCTCCACCGGTTCTGGTGAGGCTCTGCCTCCGCTCCGGTCTCATTTTGTTTTTATTTTCCCCAGTTCTTGGTCGGTTCTACCACCTTTCTGGGTTTATGCTTTATTTCATGTTTTAATTTCTACAGTACTTGTTTTTACTGTTTTACTGTTTTAATCTCTACAGTATCTGTTTTTACTATTTTTATGTTTTAATTTTCATATTCTATTTATTTTAATTAATGTAATCTCCGCCTGTTTTCCTACTTCTTTCATCCTGCTCTTCTTCCCCCCTTCCCTTCCTTGACCCCCCATCATCGTCCTGCAGTATCAGAGCCAGATGGGGAAGTAGGAACTGTAGTATGAATCTGAGATTCATACCTTGCTGAATAAAAAAAAAAAGAAAAAAAAAAAGAGTTTTTTCAGAAGAAATTATTATGCTTAACTGGTTTGGGTACCTTTTAACTGGTAAGGACCTCCGTGTTTATGCTATGGTTTATATTGTTAAAGTCGAATGTGAGTAAGACCTCGAAGGTTGATGATGAGGCAGTAAGTCTAATTTGCCGATGCTTGAAGCAAGATAAATCAAAGTATGAATATCGAGTAGCAGTAAGTCTACTTTGAGGTAGCTTTTGGTTAATTAAAGTAAATCCTTATTAAACAAAGGTGTGGTACAGCTATGGTTAAGAATAATAAGATCTAATGAATTTTGTAAATTTCTTGTAAAGGCTTTAATTTTATGTTTAGTATTAAAAAGATCCAGCAAGGTATATCTCAGATTACTACTTACAATTACTATGGAACCAAAGGAAGGCAATGATATCAGAATATTGGAAATTATGTTATCTCGTTCTTTTTCCAAGCTTTCTTTCCGGTCTTCTCAACCCTCTTCTTCATCTCTTGAGAATCGATATTCCTACCAATCCAAGCAGTATTTTCCATGAGGAAATAAGCTTTGAAAATATCAATCAAGATATTGATAATTGGGTAATTCCCAGAATACCCACAAAAGAGCTTTACAAATCAGAAGGCAGATTTTTTACTACCTCTGATTATGTAATCAAAACCGAAGAAAAGAATATTCCAATCAGTCCAGTGAGGAATTTCATCTTCTCTCAATGGATACAATAAAAGGTCACAAGCAAAAATACAGGTACTTACACATTGGATGTGTTCAAGTAGCCGTAAAACCTTTAATCCGCGAAGGATTAAATGCTTCAATCTTGATGTGCTTAAGGGATATTAGGCACAATAAGTTTCAAGACTCCCTCTTAGGCACGGTGGAAACGAGCCTAAGCCATGGTCCAATTTATTTTAATTGCTATCCTAATAGAACCTTGAGTTTACAGGATCAAAACATCTTGGACTCCTTGTTTCTAAATCTTAAGATCTGTGGCTTAGACATGAAGCCTGGATCTATCCCAGCAGCTTTGCTTTACAGGATTCAATACAAGGCTATGAATTCCTGTAATTCTAAAGTTCTCAAAGATAGAACATCGGGAGAGACAACCCTGTTTCTTACTGATGTTACTAAAGCAAACGTGATTGTCCCTAAGACAATCTTATGGAAGGACGTAGTCCTACCAGAAAGATGGATATTGGATAAGGCTGTCCCAGCTTTGCCAAGAGAAACAGCAGACTTCAATAATATAGTTCAAACTCCAACAGGAAGAGTTGAACTAGTCTTCCAAAGAAGCAATTCTTTTAGTTCTGCTAGATCTTCAAGTCTTAGATCTGAAAATTTTAGATCTATCCCTTCAAGACAATCCTTTTCAACGGCATCTCAGATGACCTCTATTAATCTTCAGGGATTAGATACATCATCTACTATCCCTCGACCAATTTATCAGACAGAAGATGATCAAAGATCAATTCAGTCTCCAACCTTTTCCTCTCTTAATGAATCTTATAATGATTTGTAAGTTCATTATAGATAAGGAATCCCTTCGCAAGGATTTTTACTCTGAGGAATGGAAACCTCAAAGAGAGTGGTTCTTGCAAGAATTCAAGGGAACAAAAAGGAAAAATATTCAGGAAGAATATTACCAATTTCTTAACAAAGTTAAGACAAAGATTTTATTTTTTGACTGGTTTCATGCATACTCGGTCAAATATTCGATAGATTATCCTTGGAAGACAAGGATAGATGTTGATAAAACCACAAATGTCATTACGGTATGGCATTTAAAGAATGGTGAGTTGATCAAAACAGAGTTACCACCAAATAGCTCTTTCCAACTCCCAGGTATCAATGATCCCTTTACTAAAAAACCCATCATTGCTGCTCCTTTCAAGAATAAGAATCCTGATGAGGCAATATCAGCAATGGACATAAGCAAACTTATGGAGCAATCCAATTATACCAACAAATACCTTCAAGTGTTAGGAGAACACTTAATCAAAAAAGATGCAACCACCATTGCATCTACTTCGGGAATTAAGAAGGATATTCCCTTAGAAAAACCCTTGTTCAAACCTTTTAAGATGAATAAGAAGATCAGAGAAAGTTTGCTTCTTCTTCAACCAAATATAAAAAAGGAAAAACAAGAATTTGTGGAGAAACTAGAGGAAAGACTGAAACAACTAGTTGTCCCGATTCTCCATCAGATAATCAAGAAGAAAGACCTTCAAGAGACAAAGGTCCCATTATCAATGTCATCAATGAGGACAGCTCAGAAACGGAATCTGTGGCCAGTACCTCCAAAGCCAATCCTCCAGATAAACCTCCAATCAATATCAATCCTGTTCTTACCCAATCTTGGAGGCAACCCTCAAAACTTTATTATCCTAGAGCAACTCCCCCGGATATGCTCTTTGAGGAAAAAACTCCAAACTTTAGAAGTTTCAATGCCAACAATATCTATGAATGGAACATAGATGGTCAAACAGAGTATCAAATGCTCCAAACAATGCAGCATATGACTATGATGGCTACTGCTTATCAGACCACAAATGAATGTTACGAGGAAGCCATCTCAGTAATATCTTGTCTGCAGGATTTACTGTGCCAACTCAAAGGTTGGTGGGATTATTCTTTCTCTCGAAGCACAGAAAGAACAAATGTTTTCTCGCTATCAAAACCGATGCGAAGGAAATCCAATTTATGACAATGAAGGTGCAACCATCCCTGATGCGGTTAACACCTTAATCTTCTCAATCTGTGGACATTTCATGGGAAATACTTCCACTTGGAAGGATAGGTCTGCAGAGTTATTATCCAATCTTAAGTGTAGATCCTTAGCTAGCTTTAGGTGGTATAAAGATACCTTCCTAACTAGAGTCTACACCAGAGAAGACCGCTGGAATAGATTCTGGAAAGAAAAGTTCATTGCAGGTCTCCCAACTTCGTTAGGTGATCTTGTCAAAGATGAGCTCATAGCCCAATCCCCAGATGGAAATATTCCATATGAGCAATTGAGTTATGGTCAACTCATTGCAGCAACCCAGAAGATAGGGGCAAGACTTTGTAAGGAAGACAAAGTCGAGATCAATTCAAAAAAGAAAAGGCCGCCAAGAAGGATTTAGGGTCTTTTTGTGAACAATTTGGCATACCTCCTTGTCCAAAGGATAAAACCAAGTCTTCAAAGAAATATGAAGGCAGACCCCAAAAGACTAAGTATACCAAGTATACTAAGTACAAGAAAAACAAAAGGTATGGTAAACCTAAGCGTAATTCAAACCTCGAGTTCAAACCTAAACCAACCACCGGTGATAAGTTCCCCAAAAGCGGTTACTTGCTATAATGCGGCAAACCTGGCCATATCAGTAAATACTCGTAGGCTAAAAAAAGAAAATCAAAGAATTGAATCTTGAACCATCGGTTGAGGAACAACTGAATAACCTTTAATCCAATCGATACTTAGGAAGAAGAATCGGATGGTGATTTTATCAAGATGTCAATCATATTCAAGAAGATGATGTTGGAGATCTTAGCTCGTATTCATCTCCCGAGATTAATGTCTTAACTAAGGAACAAGATCTCCTTTTTGAAGTCATTAATTCAATAGCTGATCCAAGTAAGAAAGAAGAAAATATCCGGACAAGCTCAAATCATCCATGGAATCTTCTAAGGAAAAGGATTCCAAGGGAAAAGGCAAAGTCATAGTCAAAGATCATTTTGACTTTAAACAAATTCTCAAGAGGCTAGAAGCCACTCAAACAAAGAAGCCTGTAACGATTCATGATCTCAGCAAGAGATTAAGAATTTAAAACAAGAGATCAAAGAGATCAAACAAGAACAAGCTGTTCATAAACTAATTTTGTCTCAAATAGCAGAGGCTCAATCAGATGAATCTGGCGAGGAAGAAAAGCCAGAATCAAGTGCCATCAAGGAAGATGAGCATGACAGTCCTAAAGTTCAAGATGATCATGAGGATGCAGCATTCTTGAACTTAGTAAATCAATTAAGAATTCAAAAGTTCTATATTAGGATCAAGATTATTATTGGAGAATTTATTCTTGATTCCACAAAGACTTTTTGATACAAGTCTGATTCAAACTGCATTCAAGAAGGATTAATCCCTACCAAATTCTTTGAGAAGACCTCGGAGAAGTTGAGTGCAGCAAATGGTTCTAAACTTAGAATCAATTATAAGTTGTCTAAAGCCCTAATAGAAAACCAAGGTCTCCAAGTGGAAACTCCTTTTCTATTAGTTAGAAATCTTAAAAATGAAGTGATTCTTGGAACTCCGTTCATTAGATCACTTTTCCCTCTTTCCATTTCTCATAATGGAATTAAAACTCAGCATCCGGGAAAAGACATAGTCTTCCCATTCATCAACAAGCCTATCATTAGAGATTTAAATCTCTTAGATTCCAAAATTAACCAAATTAATTTCTTGAAAGAAGAAATTTCTTTTAAGAACATAGAGTTGCAGTTACAGCAACCAAAGATCAAAGAAAAGGTTAAAATCCTTTTCAATGAAATCCAAGAGACTATCTGCTCGATTTGCCCCTGACATTTTGGAACAGGAAGAAGTACGTTGTAGATTTGCCTTATGAACAAGATTTCAATGAAAGGCAAATTCCTACCAAATCCAGGCCAATCCAAATGAATCATGAACTCCTTAAGTATTGTCAAAAGGAAATTGATGATTTCTTAAGCAAAGGTTTAATCGGGAGAGCAAATCTCCTTGGTCTTGTTCTCGCTTTTTATGTTAACAAGCGGCCGAGATTGAGCGTGGTACACCTCGCCTGGTTATCAATTATAAACCTTTAAATCAAGCTCTTAGGTGGATCAGGTATCCAATTCCTAACAAAAGGGATTTGCTTAACCGCCTAAGTACGGCAAAAATATTTTCAAAGTTTGACATGAAATCTGGTTACTACCAGATAGAAGTCAAAGAAAGTGACCGTTACAAAACAGCGTTCACTGTTCCCTTTGGGCATTACGAATGGAATGTCATGCCCTTTGGCCTAAAAAATGCTCCTTCAGAATTCCAGAGAATTATGAATGAGATCTTCAATCCTTATACAGACTTTACAATCGTCTATCTTGATGATGTTTTAGTCTTTTCTCAATCTATTGATCAACACTTCAAACATGTCAAGATCTTCATAAGTGTGATCAAAAGGAATGGGTTAGCTGTGTCTAAAACCAAAATTGATCTTTTCCAAACTAAGATTAGATTTCTTGGTCATAACATTTTCCAAGGAACTATTATTCCTATCGTAGAGCTATCGAATTTGTTGATAAGTATCCTGACCAAATCATTGACAAAACCCAGCTTCAGAGATTCTTAGGATGTCTCAATTATGTGGCTGATTTCGTCCCTAATCTTAGTACTATCATCAAACCCTTGCACAATCGTCTAAAGAAGGAACCTCCTCCTTAGACTAATGAGCATACAAAAGTTGTCCA
>CM061062.1:53248233-53281082 GCA_030762895.1 Sophora flavescens | reverse complement strand
GTGACCTCGAACATGCCCCGAGCCAGTGATCGTCTCGGACTTTTCCAGGGTAGCATTGTTCGGGCGAGTCGATTCTTCTTCGGGCGAGAGCAGAAAGTTTGCCATTTTCAGGAACAATTACCTTCTGGTTAGCGGGCGAACCAGTTTATCAGCAGGTGAAACTCAAAGTAGTATTCCTTTTATTAACGAAAAAGAAAAAAATGTAAATAATTTCTTGACTCTAAATCAATAAATTAACTAAAAACACTTTACAGGACTCAAAATACTACTTGAGATAATCAGAGTTAATTTGGGTAAAAATGATATAAAATTAGCACAAAGCCAAGGTCTTTACTGGTTATAAAACCCGAGTCAAGCAGGACGCATTCATTATTCATCTAGCAAATATTTAGAGCTTGTCTACTTAAGTAAACTAGATCAAAGAGTAACTTTACCAATGTTTTATATCAGCTGGTCTCAGGGGGTGGACGCGTGTCACTTGTTAGGCTTATCCTATGTTTCTTTTACTATATATAAATATTCTATGCTTGAAAGCTGTATGATCTCAGTAACACTTTACCAAGCAAATTGTCTTTGTTTAGATCAACACAGGGTAATAAATCTGAAATGGTTCCAACAATTACAAAGCATGAAGGTGGATCAAGATACACAAGGGGTTGAAGAACAAAGGATTAAAGAAGAAAAGAAGAAGAAAGAAGAAGGAAAAGGTATAATGGTTCAAGATCTTCATATAAGGTGAGGAATTTCAATCTTTATAGCCTCATCTGCTTTAAAGAATGTTTATGCTAGAATAGACATGCTATGATGGTTTTAGGAAGATTTGGGGATTTTTATGTTTGAGTTATTTTATTACAAGTTTATAAATATGTTTTGAAGGAAGATTTAAAGAACTAAGTAGTAACAAAACCCTTCTTCATTTTGTGGATTTCTTGATAACCATAAAGAAAGGGGACACTATAAATGAGTTTTATGAGTAGTTATGTTCTTAAAAGTTTCTCCTTTTGAAAGAATAAGTAATAGCCTCTAAGGTGTTTGATGAAATCTTGAACCAATATTGTCATCATTGGGCTATTTTAGATGTTGGTCAAGTGTTATACCATTATTTGAAATATTAAAGGGGTTGTGAGAAGAAGATGTTTAAAAATAATTTATATGTTTGAAAATGCTAAGTTATTAAGTATCTTAGATGTTATATGATTTATAAAGAAGGTGCTTTTCCTGGGATGTTTGAGGAGCAATGCTTGGTTGATGTTTTTGTGAGATTATTCAGGTTAGGAGGTAAGGGAATGAGGTATTATGATGTTGAGGTTATTTTTCATAACATGGTGTATTGAGGTAAGATGTTGGACGCATGTAGGTGGTGAGCTCATGTACCATAGAGGTTAAGGATTCATTCTTTGGGTTACGTTGTTATGATGTTATTCATTATGTTCATGTGATATTATATTGTTTATGATGTTATAATGTTATTTATGATGTTTTATTTAAACTTGGATGTTATAATGTTATTTATGTTGTTTATTAAAGCATAGGTTTGATGTAAAAGTATAAAAATATTTTTGTGATAAAGTTTGATGTAAAAGTGTAAAAGTCTTTTTATGATGAGCTATATAATTTCATGTACTTTGTTTTGATGATAGCTTGAGGATTTTCCGGGAGTTCCTCGATTGGTTGTACTATTGTTTTATTAAATGATTATAGTTCCTCATTGAGGCATTAGTCTCACTTTAGTGCTGCAGAGATGTGGATGCAAGTTTGTAAGGTTAAATGGAGAAATTGAAGGTGGCGAAATGGAGCAATTGAAAGTAGTTAGTTTGCCCGGTGACATGTCAAAGTAATCAAGTTTATGTATTTTTGAGATGTTGATGTATAAATGTAAATTTTTTATTTGTAAGAAAAATAAGCATGTAAATAAAGTTTTATTGAGTTTTCAAAACCTATGAGGTTTGTATGTTACGATACACATATAATAATTTGTGGTTATAATTGTTATATGTAATGTAATAAGAAAGAGTGTTACTGTGTAATTGGTCGCTAAATTTTGATTGTTCGATCGTTACGTTGGTCGCCATGACATGGTCGGAACCACGTTGTGCATAGTGTTTTCCCGTTAACTGACTATTATAGTTCCGTCGCTAAGCAGGGATCAACTACCTGTCGGTCGCTAAATAATTTGGCCCATCGGTTTTAAGTGATTTTCTCGGTGTGGTCACTAATTTGTTTAGCGCGATTTTGGCTCATATAGTGTGATAATTCGGTCTCTAATGAACTTTTTTTTGGTAGTGAAATGTTGCTCAAAAGCTCACATGTGTAGTAGTGATTAGCATTCTCTATGAGAATTTCTTCAGGTCCTTTACTATCAGGCTTTAAACTATCATGCCTTATCCCGGTGTCACCAGCCAAACGGGTCTTAATAACAAAGATCATACTATTAAGTTTTTTTTATTGCTATAATAACTTAATGTTTTACTCAACAAAATTCCACATGCAGCGTTACACGCTCTACCAACCTTTATAATTGCCTTCAATTAGGGAGGAAAACAGTCAATACAGTACACACATTGCCTTGTGCCTCACTTCAGGAGAAATACAGTCACACCTATTTGTTAAGATTTGTTGTTTGGGTACTTCATCCTTGTATTTATCTATTATAACATACTAATTACTAATATTTGCCTGTATATAAAAAAATAATACAACCTCCTTGTATTTTTGTGCGTTTTCATTGAAGAAGAAAAAAGTTGTGGCGATTAAGTGCTACCCTCGTCTAATACCTCCCATAATATTTCCACTATCGAGCAGAGATATGACAGCCCAATTCCCAATTGGATAGGCTTAACTTCTGTCTCAAAAGAAGGCCTCTTTTACGGTTGATGTTTGGGGATATAAATAGTGCCTAATTCAGAAAACAATTATTTAGCTTTGATCTTTCTTTCTTAGAGCATGGTTTCAAAGGATAGATAACACTGGCTTGTTTCTTATCTTGTATGATTGTGGTGATGTTGATTTCAAATACTAATGGGTTGATTGTAACGTGATATGAGTTAAAACCCCAATTTCTATCAAGGAGTATTAACTATATATTTTTAAGGGTTTTTAATGTGTTTGATTTGGTTGCCACAAAATTAGTAATATTTTGAAATTAGACTAGCAGTTGAAAATAATGTTAGAAGTATCTTTAGCAACATTTTTTATTAATTTAACGGCTCCTTTTCCTTCGATATACAAAAGTTGAATTTATTAGAGTCAGATTTTCATGTTAAAAGTTGATATTATTAATTTCATATTAATTTAATATGATTTTGTTGTTAAAAGTGACCAAGTAAGACACGATTCTTATTTTTCCTTTAAAAAAATTAAAATACCACTCACCTTTTTCTTAGTTCAATTTAATTTGGCATTTCAGTGAAAGTTACACATATTATATGTTGTGAAGGCATGTTGCAGTTATGATAACGTTCGAGTCAAAAGGCATATTCACCTAATTGAACAAGCCACCAAGCCATTTTTGTTTTATTTGGATGTACCAGGATGAAACTGATTAGTAATAGTAGGTATGGAGCAGATCATGTAGATGCTCCATGGAAAGCATGCGTGGTTGGTAACGGTCAACGTGACATGGTTGGCTATAGGTCTGAAAATGATCACCAACCATTGATTGTAACGTTAATTATACTACTACAAGCAACTCAAACCAGTCTTCTTCAGCTGTACCTTTTGTTTCTCATTACAAGCCAAGATTTCTTTCAAGCCATCTAAATCTGAACGTTTGATCCCTTTTGCTGTTCTGACAGAGATTGCAAAATAAGAATTGACAAGGCTTTGATCTAGGGTGGTGTATTGGATTGAGATTTTAAAAGATTGTTTTATCATAAAATGTCTTGTGGATTTTAAAGACCGTATAACAATGTAATGATTTTTCAGATTTTTAAAAAAATTGTTATAATCGAGATTCTAATATTTGTATTTTAAAGGATTATATCGTAAGACTTTATAAGATTTGAATGACTATATGGATTTTATAAGATTTGAAAGGAATCATGATTTTTTAACAAAGAATCAAAATTATAAAAGTCAATGAAAAATATAATAAAGAAATGAATAATTTTTAATTAGAAAAAGTAAAATTCGGTACAAAATTTTTAATATTTTAATAACCAATTCTATGTAGCTTTATGGGTATCCTTCATGGTCCATGATTTAAGTTTTCTTTGCTCTTTCTTTATTATTTTCTTGTTATGAATCCCTCGTTTGAATTATTAGTATGTGTGTAAAAAACTTAAGAGTTATTTGGAATTAGGAACTAGCAACGAGTATATCTTGTTTTATATACACCATGTGTACGACGCCTTTTCAGTGGCATTCAACCTATTCATGTAATACCATTTTTTTTTTTTTTGAGAAACATACAGAATATGATAATATATTACCTATTAATACGACACATATGCTAGCTGTAGGTAGAGCTATCAGTTTGGTCTTAAGTCTTGGGATGATACCATCTAGTCCATAATAATAGTTCAGTTCATTTAGTTCGTAATTGGGGGTTATCAAATGAGTCATCTTATCTTATTTAGCCCTGGTTCATATAGGTCAGGGCCAAATGGGCTACAAGGTCAAAAAGCTCACATTAAAAAAAAGTTCATAGGATCAAAAAGCACTAAAAAGTCCTGAGGGCCAAGATCAGTCAATGGGCCATAAATTTTTTTTATAGTCCTATTTATTTTATTTTATTTATAAAACTTGACAAAAAGAACAATAATTATAATCACTCTAATGTTATGTAATAATATCATTTTATGAAATTAACTATTCAAATATGTATTAGGTGCTATAGTTTTCTCTAAAAAATTAAAGAGAAACCATTGTTTTCTCTCTTTTCATCATTGTCTTTATATGAAATGAATTATTAAAGTAGATAACTGATATCAAATTATTGCAATAGATAATATTCCAGCTAAGGGAAACCATTCACTTGGATTACCTAAGTGGTTGTGCGGTTAGTGAAGGAAAAATTATAGCACGCAATACATATTTAAATAGATAATTTCATAGGTTAAATGATATTACTACATAATGTTAGAGTGATTATAGTTATTGTTCTTTTCGTCAAGTTTTATAAAAAAAATAAAATAGATCTATCAAAAAATTATGACTCGTGGGTCTGACCCTACTCTTCGTGCATTTTAAGACTTTTGGCCCTATATGTTTTTTTTTAATATAAGCTATGCTGATGCTGTAATCCATTTGACATGACCCATATGAGTTATGACTAAATGGGATGGAGTCGGCCTATTTGATGACTCTACGGCTAGTGGTGAGTATCGTACAACACTGTGGTTATATGGTTTCTATGCAAACATCGTTGCAGAGAAAAACAAAAAAAAAAAATAAAGAAAAGAGTTGCACATAAAGAACACAAATCGCAAGAAGAGTCATACGTAGGTACCGTCAAAGAACAGACAACGACTGAGAGTAGAAAGTCAGAGAGATAAAAATGAGGGAATAAAAAGTACAATGGGGTTTCGGTAGGATTTTGGAATAGGCTTGCTATTTATCTTTTACTTAAAAATAACTTAAAATTCGTTATACAAACGAATCCATTGAAATTAGTAACTTTTGAAAATCATAAGATTTTTAATAACTTATAAAAAGTCTTGATTGAATACTTAGTGGATTTAGAATCCTTAAAAAAATCCTAACAATCACGATTGAATATCATATGACTTATTTATATTATATAAAAAATCTTGATTGAATATCACTAGCCTATTTTGTCATAAACAAATTCGTTAAAATCTTTTGAAATCTCAATCCAATACACCCTTTAATTGGACATCGAGAAAGAAAAGAGATTTTTATAGACAAGTTGACCCAACAGACAATGAAAATAAAACAAATGGACCTTCAGTCATTAACAAGCCCAAAAGAAACAAGCAAAAAGTCAGCCCATTTGAAGGATTACAACTGAAACTAGACTATGGGGACTTATAATTGGGGAATATTCTAGAATAGTTGCAGTCTGTTACAAGTTTCCAATTCAACATTTTTATTTGTAGTTTGGTATGCCAGGTGTCTTCAGGAATTAGGAAACAGAAATTTGTAAGAAGTTTTTGATATAAAACCATAGTAAGGAATGAATGAAAGTAAAAAAAAAAAAAATTGATCCAAATTCTTCCCTCTCTCTCCCTCTCTTGGACTTACCATATCCGCTAGTCGGAATTCATTTTACTTGTTGAAAGTCTCACATCGTATGCCTAAAATCCTGGGGTGCCTGTTATATACATGTTGGGCAACTCCACTTTACACCAATTGGTTTTAAGATGAAATCTAACATGGCATCAGAGTCAGTGCCCATCTTCATCGTTTACGCCTATTATGGCAGCCTTCTATCTTCCAATGTATCGCCTGTTCTGACAGGCATATGTCAAGGAGATGTGTTTGAAGTCCCACATCACCTGCTTCAAATCCAGGGATGCGGTTTAAATACTCGTTGGGCAACTCCACTTAAAACCAATTGGTTTTAGGATGAAATCTAAATCGAGGCAAGAGCCCATCTCCGTCGTTTGTCGCTTGTTATGGAAATCTTCTTGTGTATCGCCTATTCGTCAGGCATCCGTGGAGGAGGGGTGTTGGAAGTCCCACGTCGCTCGCCTCAAATCTTGGGGTGTGGTTTATATATACTGTTGGGAACTCCACTTAACACCAATTGGTTTTAGGATGGAATCTAACATTACTCAGTTTTAATGTACATCCACCATTGGTGCTTTCATTCTTGAACCATGCCTCATTCTCAGCCTTACAAACCCGATCTCAATCAACTTCATGATTCAATTACTACACTTATTGTTGCATTTATAGACTTCAAAACATCCCATGATCAACTTCATAAAGCTTACCTCGACTCCGGTCCCGGGTCCAAAACCACGAACAAATCATCATTTCTTCACCTTCACCTTCACTAGGCGAACCAATGAAACCCCCAAATTGCACCTACAACCATTTGACAATACAAACTTGTTGGATTGGGCCTTTCGTGCAGAGCAATTCTTTGCCCATGATACAATTTCTCTCAGTAATGGCTTCTACATGTGTTCTAATATATGACAGGTGATGCACTTGGTTGGTATCGGTGGATGCATGATTCCCTAAAGCTGTGTTTTGGCCCATCAACATTCAAGAACCATCAGCTGGGGGTGTGTAGATCCCAACCGATAAAAAAACCGCAAACTAAACCAAAATATTCAAAAGCTGATTAAAACCAAATTTTTTGGATCAATTTTTCTGTAACCAATCGGTTCGGTTCGGATATCAACTTTTTCCCTGAAACTGAACCGAACTAAAGTCTTATATAAGTTTATATGTTTTCAAGTGGCGTTTTAGCCCTTCTTTGTCGTGATGCGTTTTAGTGGTTTAAGCTTTACACTTTGCTTTGTGCTTTACAATTTACAATTTACATGGTGTTATGAAATTGGAAGTGCTATAAAAGTAAAAGTAAAACTGCATGATGTTTATAGTTTACACTTTGCTTTGCTTTGTGGAATTTACATGATGTTCTCAACTATGTAAAAATAAAATTATCTTGGTATATTTTTGGAGATGTTCTATAATTGGAAGTGGATGATGTTATTTTAGACATTTTATGAAACATAGTTACATGAATGTATGAACAAACTGAGTAAGTGTATATACAATTTCAATATATTGGTCAATTTAGCTTGTAATATGTTCTTTGACTAATATAAATATGTAATGATGTGTTGGTAAAATTAAACCATCCAATCCAATCAAACTGCATTTTATCGGATGAGATCGGATCAAATTTTTTAAGAAAGCAATTATAATCGAACAAGACCATATGTTATTTTAATCTTTGGATTGAATGGTTTTTTGCCTCAAAATAAATGCAAATCGATCTATGGACACCCCTATCAGCAAGTTCTCTTTAAGCTAAAACACACCACCACAGTGTCATAGTACCAAAAGGAGTTTGAACGCCTCTCGTGTCGAGTAATTGGTCTTACTCCTACTATCATACTCGATTGCTTTATCTTTGGACTTCGTGCTGAGCATCCAACATGAAATGGCTATCCTACAACCCACTACCATTTCCCATGTCATTGGCCTTGCAAAGCTTGTTGAGTCCAAAATTGAAGCCTCCAGAACCCTACCATCCTCATTCCCTTGCCATAACCGCCCTAAATATACCTAACCTCTCCTACCCATACCCCCGCCTCGTTTAGCTTTACATGCACCCACAAATGCCACCACACCACGTATTCTTCGTCTCACACCCACCAAATGCAAGCCAGGGCAGGCCAAGGGCCTTTGTTTTAATTGTGATGAATGATTTCACCGGGGCACCGTTGTAAATCCAAACCATTTTTACTATTACTTACCGATGACGACCCCATTGATTCATCTCTTGTGGACCCCATATGCCCTTCATGGAATACCCTACCCATACCCCACCCGTCCCACCCGTTTCTACAACCCTCCTCACTCAAGCGAGTCCTTCCCTTACCCTATCATCTGTCTCGGGTTCTTCCTCTAAGTCCCAGGAAAACTTTTATCTATCCATGCATGTTGTCATGGGTCAGCCTCTCCTCACACATTGCAATTTCGGGGTTACTATCCGGGGGGCACCTTGTATCAGTCCTAGTTGATGTCGGTAGTGACACAAATATTACCCAGCCCCTGTTGCTAACTTTGTTGGTCTCCATATCCTCACCTTTAGGGATGCCAATATTATTGGTACCTACGAATATCAAATAAAATCCAATATGGACACGTGTCAAGTAGCTTAATGGGTACATACGGATAAAAATACACAAGTTTTTCTCTACCTAATTAGTTGGGCGAGGATGGGTACTGAGGTACCCATACTTGTGGGTATTCCTACTCGCTAGTAAAATTACTTAAATGCCCTTTACTTATATACTAAAAATTTATTGTCCGTATTCTAATCTAATTCTGCACTGTTTGAACCCTAAAATATTCCTTTTTGCACTATGTTCAATGTTCATCTCAACTTCTCTATATTCATCTCTATATTCATCTCTATTCCACCATTCATCTTACGTTTTCCCTATTTTTTATTGGTTTTGTGCTTCCTTGTTTTCATTTGTTTCATTCTCTTTGCCCTTATTGTTGTTATGCCTCTATTTGTTGACGTGCTCGTGATAAATTTTATGCCCCTACTGGTATTATGGCTTTGGGAAGTGTTTCATGTCCTGTTTGGAAAATTCTTTCCCAAGACTTCCTAAATTGTATTCGAATTTATCCCACAAAATTTTGTCACATTTGTGTGTAAAATCATTTTTTCATAGAAATATATTTAATTTTTTTTAATAAATATCCGAGGATACTCATGAATATCCATAAAATCTATTAAGAACTCGCTTAGCGAGTAACCATGCAGGTATGAGGCGGGTGGGGAGTTGTTTATCCGGCGGGGGTGAGTAGCGGGCAACTACTACCCGTGTTCATCCCGCCTCGTTGCCATCCTTACTCACCTTGTTCTCATTCTCGGTCATGGTGAGTAATGGAGCTCAACTTCAATCCTCTGGCTACTACGCCGACATCCCTTTATCAGTCCAACAACACACTTTTCACGTTTTCCTCTGCATCTTACCTATACAAGGAAGGGGCTGACGATGTTTTCGGGGTGCGATGGCTTCAAACTTTGGATCCCTTTGTCTCAGATTATACCATCCCGTCTATACAATTTTATTATGAGGGTTCTCTCATCATTCTCAAAGGCACCACCTATCCCTTCATTTCCCCAACTACCTTTCACCAAATCACTCACATGCTCCATAATAATTCTATTGCTACTTTCCATGCGATCTCCATGATTCCCTACACCCTTCATCTTCAGCCACTTAACAACCAGAGGAGCTTCACGTCCTCAATTCATTTCCTGCCGATTTAGCCTACAACCTACACCAACACTCTCATATTTTCACCATCCCTTTCCCCCTCTCTTTCTTCTCATACCCTTCCCCTCCATTTCCTTTCCAACTCAGAGTCAAACCCTTAGTGAATGTAAATGGAACTAAATGCCCCATCTGCAAAGCTTCTAAAGAGTATAGATAACAATCACAAATAACATTCTTGATAAATTAATAACATTACCTCGTGCAAATACAGATTTATATTCATAATTCAAATGCAGGGTGAGTCTATGTCACTATCCACATTTTACACCACATACTACACTATCCATATGACAAAATTTAGGTCAATCGATTTGTCACGTGGTTGGTCACAATTTCAACCTTTTAGCTTGTATTTGTTGTGTAGTCAAAATATAGAAAGACCGTATATTGTAATATAGTGTTACCCGTATGCAAGCCTCAAATTCTTCTTTCCTGCGCGGTTCCGAATTCAGCAACATTATTATGACCAGTGCTTGAAAAAATTGCAAACCAGATCAAAAATCAATTTGAGTCAAAAAATAGATATCATCTTTTCTTTTCTTTTTTTTATCTTTTGCATTTCTCTCTCCTTTCTTTTTAAAGAAAACTCATGGTTGAAGGAGCTCAACAACTCTACGGTGGTTTGAGCGGCTGGGCGGATTTGGAATGTCGATGGGATATGACGCGCGGATGGTGGCTGGCTGGAGCTCGCGACTGGTACAGGTGAAGGACGAGTGACTCGCGGTGGTTCTCGGAGGCGGGGGTGATTTGAGAAGCACAGATGGTGGCAGGCGTCACGGATCTGGGCTGCACGCGGCGATTTTGACTGGGCACAGGGGCGGGCCTAGCTGGGCTCGCGGCTGGAGCGGCGGGATCTATTCGGGAAGGATGTGCGCCGACGATGGCTTCGATTCGCGTCGATCTGGGATGTGGCTGGGCTCGTGGCTGCACACAGCGTTGTGAGCAAGCTCTAATTTGCTCAAGAGATTTGATTTCAGATCCGATTTTCGTATCTTCTTCTTCGCCGTTGTTTTGATGGATTAGTTGTCACCACCGTTGCCTTTAAGCTCAGCCTCTGATTTCTGCATCGTCACGTTTCTTCATCATTGAAATAGTGTAAACCATCTCAAAAAGTAAAATGAAGAAAAAGAACGAACACAGAAGCACAAATGGACCCTATTACACTCAAAAACTTGACATTGACCCTCTGTTGCCCCATTTTCTTGGGTTCATCTCTCTCACCATGAAAACCCAGAAAGTTTCTGACGAAAATAAAAGAAAGATCTGTTTTTTTATATTTTATTTTATATAATAAAATAAATGTGTCATTTAATTTTGTTTTTAAAATTTTGGGTTAATAAGTAAATAAAAAAATACAGTGTATTTTTTTACAAATACTTATTTTAGTTTCAACATTTGGCCAGTTTAAAAGTCAAATGGTCTGGTTGTCTAAATGATTGATTGATGTATTGTCACATGGATAATGTAACGGGAGTGGTACACCTGGTTCAACCCTTCAAATGCATAATCATAAATGTCACTACAAGATTCTCAATGTTTAACATATGAAAAACAAACATAAAGCATAAATTTGGTCTCAAAAACATAATTCCAATGCATAAACATAGATGTCAATACAACGTCCACAGTACCCATAATTTCTATAACTCAAACTTGTAGAGAATCCAATCCGCATCCATTGAATCTTTTAAAGACATGATTATGGCTCTATTTTAACTATTCTAATCAATTCTAAAGCATAGCTAAATTGTTGGCCAGTTAAAAGTCCCCCTCCTTTAGACTTTTAAAGACTTCAATGCAATTGGCAGTGAAGTACTGGCCATGGAGATGAGATGCGGCTGCAGGTTCAACTAATCGTTTTAAAGTTTTTCGCATAGTTATTGCATTCCCAACTTTTGACTTACACTTTGCGATTTTGTCACCTACTATCTTGTAGTGTCTTTTTTTTTTTTTTGTTGGAAGTTTTCCATAGGACTAAAATCATACTCTTTAATACATACTTTTACAACACACTCCCTCATATTGATTGAAATTTATGTGGGTTCTAATGTGTTGAAAAATGTATGTTAAAGAATGTATTGTTAATATTTCTCTTTCCTATAATACAATTCAACAGCTTAATATGGCACATCCGAAGCAATATTTTTGCCACTAGATTCAGTTGGTACACACATAGCGAATGTCCATGCATTTTCATTTGTTGCCATTGTCTCCCCAAATATGAATTACAGTTCATCATGAAATTCAAATCCTTGAGATCAGAATTTCTTATAACTTCGATTCACCTACATAACCATAAAAAGAAATAACATTAGACATTCCAATTTCTGCCACTATCTTTCAATGTATATAAAAATAAAATATCATCAAATACTCACTCTTACCTCCCACCATGTGGCATCAACTTCAATCGTTCTCTTCTGATGGTTCCATCCCAAGCCTATTTCATTTCCCACCAATTATTTCCATGTACTCCAATTATCTCTCATAGTTTCCATTCTATTATTCAATTGCTTTTGTGTATAATCTTTATTAGCACGTTTATGAAATTCATCGTGTATTTCTTTCCATATATTACTTTAAAATGCAGTTTCTGGTTTCCAATTTTACGAATCTCCTCCATACAAATGTCAAGTATGATTTTGGTACTTGTGTGATCCCATTTCGTTGCAGGTGCAATCTAAAGGGTTTCTTTGCTATCCATAGGCTGCAATGTATTAGAAAAACATAACCAACTCCAATTTAGGATTTATTTACCTACCGTTGAATCAGAGACATATCACATTACTGAAACAAATACCAATACCAGGCAACAAATAACAGCACATGATTATTGAATAAGATCAATACTGAAACATGTTCTTTACTAAACCAAACCCTTATATCTAATTCTTTGGGAATTATGATAGGTCTCCAATCATTATGAGGACTAACAACTTAATATGGGTACATACGGGCCCAAATATCCATGGCCCACTTAGAGAAGGGTTAGTTATAGAGAGAAGAGAAGGAATGTTACAAATAGGAGGAGTGCTTTAGGAGAAGATCAAGAAAGATTTACACGGAATGAGTATTCCTCTGCCACAATGCTAGGCTCCTATAGAGAGCTAATGTTCTCCATCCATAATAAACTTCATAATTTCCAAAGATACCTCTCTCACTCAACACTCCTCCCATTTGTAACAGTCCTTATCTTCTCTCTCTATAACTAACCCTTCTCTAAGTGGACCTTGGATATTTAGGCCTGTATGTACTCATATTAAGTTGTTAGTCCTCATAGTGATTGAGGACCTATCAAATTATGTGCTTTACTAAACCAAACACTGATACAATTTGCCAAAGTTAGGGAGTCGAAGATGGTTGAATAATGAAAAAGCTCCGTAAAAACTATGCAAAAGCTCCTCTGCATGACTTTTTTTTTTCAAAGCTCCTTTTCTTTATTAAAAACAAGTTCCCTTTTTTTAGAGCTTTTAAGTGGAATATGTTTGACCCGACTTCTTTTAAGGAGAAGATCTCAAAAAAGTTGGGTCAAATACTAACTGATGAGGCTCAAATTTGCTACACCAAACCATAGTTCAACATTTGGGAGTGACAAAGGGTAACCAAAACATAGGTGACGTCTTTTTTCAAACAATTACCTCAAAAAGTAATTCCTCAATATAAGCTACTTAGGATTTGAACCTAATCAGACATGACAGAATAAAACCTCCTTAACCTGACCAATCCTTCGGTTACAATAATGTATTAGTGTTTGATATACAATACTTAGTGAATGTGAACGGAACAATGCTTCTAAAGAGTACCGATAACAATCACAAATAACATTCTTGATAAATCTACAATTCCATATCCAAATTAAAATTATACCAAATACCCCTAGATACAAATTGGGATTCTTAAGTGTAATATTGCAATTTTTATAGTCTCCGATCACATTTAACCTGTTGGCAAGTAGACCATATCTTTTTGCAATTATCCATAATTACGATAAACACAACTTAACCGCTCAAAAATCATCTCCATTTCTTCTCATTGTAATGTACCAAATTAATGATAACAAAACTGTCTATTGCACAGCCAAAGGCGTTGAACGATCAAAGCTACCCCTCACACCTCTGGTTCTAACCATCTTCTTCTTCTTCACACTCCCAGCTTCCATTTTACTTCCAAATGGAATTGCAACAGGTAAAG
Organism: Sophora flavescens; assembly: GCA_030762895.1. Lineage (NCBI taxonomy): Eukaryota > Viridiplantae > Streptophyta > Magnoliopsida > Fabales > Fabaceae > Sophora > Sophora flavescens. The sequence goes on along the minus strand of CM061062.1, from coordinate 53,266,950 downwards.
CTGGTTTTTGACCCACAATGTCCCTACTAGCCCCACCATTAACAAGTAACCTAGTGATCCCAACATAGTGCAATGACTCTGCTATTTGCAATGCAGTCACACCCTTGCTTGTTCTAGCTTCAACATCGGCACCCTTTTTCACCAACAACTCTGTCACATCTGCATGGCCTGATTCAGCTGCACAATGCAATGCCGTGTACCCTTCTTCGTCCTTTGCATCAACATCAACCCCTTTCTCCAACAGAACCCGAACCGCATCTATTCTCCCTTTGAAGGAGGCTCTATGCAGTGCACTCCAGCCATATTGGTCCCTTCCATTGATAGCTGCACCACTCTCTAGAAGCTTCTGGATTGTCCTCACTTCCCCTTTCCTCGCCGCAATGCACAACTTGTCCCCCAAACGAAGCACATCGAAGAGCCTCGAATGGCCGTTTTCGGCTGCAACATCATATGCACTCTTTCCTTGTCCATTCCTCACATCTTTGTTGGCACCCTTTTGTAACAAGAGCTTCACCATGTTGTCATCTCCTATGGCTGCTGCTATGTGCAAAGGGGTGTCACCTTCCCGGTGTTTCGAATATCAGTTCTGGCACCATTTGCTAATAGAAGTCTAGCACAGTCTCTTCTATGTTCTTCAACTGCAAGGTGCAAGGCAGTGTTTCCATCTTTTGTGAGTGAGTCCACTTTGGCACCTTTGAGTAAGAGAAGCCTTAGAACCTCTATGTGTCCATTCCTTGCTGCATAATGGATTGGACCAAAGATAAATGATTCTGATCTTTCTGTGTTGGCCTTGTGAGCCAATAGAAGCTCAACAATCAAAGCTTCTCCTGAGGAACATGCAACTTCAAGTGGGGTTGAGCCAGAACGGTTTGGAGCTTCTACATCAGGCTTGAATTCAAGGAGCAATTGAACAAGATCTGGTCTTCCTTTTGAAATAGCCAAATGAAGTAATGTCTGCCCATTTTGGTTTGTTGAATCCACACCCTTCCATGATGGATCACTTGTTTCTAGAACTTCTCTTATGTCATCCATTGAACCTTGTGAAACAAGTTGAGCCAGAATCTGTGACCCCACAAACATGATTTTGATGCCACTGTCAATGAATACTTGCTTCTTTTTTGTGGTGAACCAGTCATTAGGGACAGCATCAAACATGGAAGAAGGTTCTTTGATTGTTGCACCAGGAACTACAACACTGTGGAGAAGGAAAGAATCATCTGAGTGTGGAAAAGAGTGAGGAAGATTAAATCCTTGTGGGAGATTATAGGTTATCTCTATAGTGAGTGTGGCTAAAGGGGATATGATTCCTGAATGAGGCTTCACTGTGTAACGTGCTTTGATCAGTGGATGAAGCCTGAAGGCCACTGGCATTGTGAACATGACATTGCTTAAGGTGATCCTGCCATGGCACTTCTGCCCTGGTTCAACTCTTATTGGGACTATGTTTGATGGGTCTAACCTTATTAGCCTGTCCATGATGTTTCTGTTATAGGCTTTGTCCTTGTTTCACTGCCACTTTTGGTCTGTGTTTATGGCAAAAGCCAAGAAGGGGTTGAGAAAAGTGAAAGAAAGTGAAGGTGAAGGTTTGGTGGATTTATTTAAAATCTAAAGGTAGAGTGATTGATAAAAAAGGGTATAGAAGGGGCCGGCTCTAATAAGAGTGTGCCAAGTGGTGGTGAAAAGAACAATGATGACTTGTTCTATTAGGCATATGAACTGATATAATTAAAGAATTATGATACATCAATCTATCTGTTCCTTCTGCTGCGCATCATTTTCATTGGTTTTGTTTATTATACTTTGCACAGAAAGGTTCAAATTTGTTGCTCAATCAGATTCAGACTTTTCCTTTCTGTGACTAGTTTGTTTGGTTATAATATTATTATATAGTTACATGAGGCCATGACATAGTGTGAATAAACCATTCTTGCTCTATTTGTTTTCTATGTATTCCTAGATAGTCTCATTTGAAAATTAAATCATTCTTGTCGAAGTGTGAATAAGTACAAGTAGGTATAATATTTGGTTTGGCAATTTGGGATAAGTAACATTCCAGGGTGACCAACAAGAAAAATAAACATTTTATATACTAAGTCTGAGTATGCAAGGTAGAGGCTTGGGGTACATTCGTTTACTTGGCCAACTGTAGTGACGACATAAACTATTAGATTCTGTGATGTTGCTTTCTGCTTAGTAGAATTAGTTGGTTTTGTCAATTTGTTATTTGGGCCAAGCAACCTGAATTCTGATCCCTTGTAATTATGTGCCTCATGGACCCTCATTCATTTGTTGGGAGCTCAAAGCTACAGAGTCCTTCTCTCTATGTGTTGAGCAATTACCACCAGTTCAAGATGAAGATCTGTTTTTATTTTGGGCTAAGAAATTGTTGATCAGTTATACTGCTATTGTTTGTTGCAATTCATTGTTAAGGTAGCACTATACATTACTACTACTACTGTTACAGTTCTGCAAATTTTGATTATAATAAAAAGTTTGAGACTTCATATGGAGTTAGTTGCATTTGTGCATAGGTGTAACAATAAGTTTTCTATGTATAGCATTACTCTACCAAAGTTTCTTTTGGCCTTTAATAAGGCATTCTATATAAATAACTGAGACTAACCCTCCAGCTTGGGGGTGGTGTTGAGGTAAAGTTCTCCCCAAAGTAACGTCTCCAAAGTAATGTTCTCGTATTGATATATGTGGTTATTAATTTAATAATTAGCATTGTCAATTCGTTGAAAATTTATTTTTATTAATTTTTATGGTAATTGGCTTAATTGATTTTTTATTTATTTATTTATTTATTTTGTCGAGTGCATTAATATTGCGTTAAAGAAGTGTATGAATACTATTGAGACAATAATAATGTCTTATTATTGTTATTGTTATTTATTTAGGAAAATATTATTTAACATAATATTGTTGAAAGAAATTAGTTTTATTTTTAATCTATTTAATTTTGAAATTTAAAAATAAATTGGTTTAGATTTAATCGTACATTAATTTTAGACCCTTAATTCCCTTGGTTAACCAAGTCAACCATCAACCTCTGTTAAGTCTCTAAACATCTAAAGCTTTGTTAACTTTGATTTTGATGGATACAAACATTTGTGATAAATGATTTTAATTGAACTATCTGAAAAATCTACTAACAAGTGTGTCAAGTGTGTAGACAATAATATATCTTAGATAGATTTCATAAAGTGAACCACACGTCTGAAGTATCCTCAAGTGTATGGGTTTACTTAATCAAGCGTCTAATTGATTACTGAAGAAGCCAATATACACTCTAGTCATTTGACTAAATAAGAAATAGAGCAACTCAACTTCAAGCGCCCGAAAGCACAATTAAGACTCGTCACTCAAAGTTAAGCACTACGATCAAGATAAAATTCAAAAATGCTGACTCAAATACGATGATAAAGCATAAAGCATCTATAACATCCCCTTTTGCAGGCAACAACAAAGCTACTTTACTGTGTCATATCCCACTATTGCACAAAAGAAGAAGTTTGCACTGCCCCAAATCAGAACAGCACCTGCACCTGCTCTAACTCACGCTTGTACTGTGATAAAATATGCAAAGATGTACGTTCTCTATTATATGAACCTCTCCAATGACCATAAACATTAAATGGAAGTTCAAAACGACTCTTTGGCATTAAATGTATGAAAGAACAAAGCTCTGATCCGAGGAGAATGTCTCTCAACTGATTTATTACATGAAGGCTATATAAAGAAGACATTGAAGGTACTTGCAAGAAGTTAACAACCCTGCGAATATTCATTACAAGTTGTGCATTCAAACTTCTTAAATTATTTCATTCTTTCATTAATACTTCTCGTTCAATCGTTTGTAACTATTAAGATAAGTCTTTTATGTATTCATACCAAACTTCATTAATATTCACTCTTTGAGTGTTACTCGATTGACTTACAAAGTTAAAACTTGAAGCTTTTGCTTCACAAGCTCTTTGAGACTATAAGCCTGAAGAGGCTAGCATTAAAGAACACTTGTGTTTGAGCTTGGAGAGGCTTAGTGTGAAAATAATACTCGTAGGAGATTGAAGAGACTAGGTGTGAAAATAATACTTGTTTGTGAAGCTGACACAGGGAAACACAAAAGGGGGGAGGGGGTTGAATTGTGTTTCTTAACAGATTGATAATCTTTTCGAAAACAGTTTACAAGCAAGCAAGAGATTAAAATGTGACACCCTCTACCCCGCATGTATTTATAATAACATAAAAAGAAAAGAAATAAAGGAAAAACACATGCATATTATTTATTAAAAATATGACCATGGATAAAAGGTTCACATAAACAAAGTGTCGCGGAAAATAAAACAAGTTATAATGAAGAAACATAATTAAAAACATAAACCCAACCCATAACCAAAATCCGACAAAATACATCGGATAACAAAACTAACAAAAGAACATCCTAAACTACGAGTAAGCGGGCTCCTCCCTGAACTGACTGTTCACCATCCTCTGCATAACAAGAAAAGGTACATGCAAGGAAACAACAAAGATGGGGAGTAAGAAATTGTTGTATAAACATAATGGCAAATGAGCAGTTAGCAAGATGAGCATACATCATATATACTACGTATCACATCAAAACAACGTAATAACAATTAACATAGTTATATCATTCACATAATCACGAATAGTGTATGCTATGCGGTGTAGTACTACTCCACTACTCCGTTATGCATGTGGATCCAAACTACCTTAGGAAGATGATGAGTGTGATTCCACCTCATCTTTGTCCATCATTTTGCATGCATTTTCATGTAGTTTAGGCATATTTTTATTAGATTTTAGGTTAATTTTCCTTTGGAACGGGTAAGGCAGTTTTCGTGTGTTGTTTTGCAGATATCAAGGGTAAATTGCTCAAGATCAACCATGATGAAGTTTGGATGAAGATGGAGCTTTAAAACTGAAGAAAATGAGCCAAACAGAGCCCATCACGGCCTAGCCGTGATGCCCATCACGGCCATGATCGAGCAAAACTGAAAAAGAAGAAAGGATGAAGTCAGAGTGCATCACGGCCGGCCGTGATAGCCATCACGGCCGTGACCCAAAACCACCAAAAGTCGGAGCACATCACGGCCCGGCCGTGAAATTCTTCACGGCCATGAAGCGAGAGGGGCTCGCGTCGCGAGACATATCTCGCGTCGCGAGAAATTGAAATTTGCAAAGCAAAAGGGCGAGGAACAATCACGGCCTGGCCGTGATGGCCATCACGGCCGTGACGCGCATTACTTGGACCTGAAGAAACCGAAATAGATCAGATTTTGAGTTGGTTTGGGACTCTAACTTCCCAATTTCTATAAATAAGGATCAAGGCATCAGATCATAGGGAGAATTGAATCATCAACACCTTTGGGGCTACTACTCTAGGCATAGATTTAGGATCTCTTCTCCTCTTCTCCTCTCTTCTCTTTTCTGATTTTCATTATGTTGTCAACCCAGCTTGTCATCTCCATGGCAAGACTGGAGTAGTAGTTAGTTTCTAGGGACTAGGGCTCTGCCCGAGGTTTGTAAATGATGTTAATTTGATGTTAAAACCATTGTTGATTTCATAATTGTTTTAGATCTGATTTCTAGTGTGTTAATCACTCATAAATTTCGGCAACCGTTTATTTACGTGACATAGACGTACTAAGGAGGAACCTAGCGGTGAACTTAGGATTTCTAGGGTGATTCACTCGTAAAGCCCGGCAGCCACTAGTTTCTGAGATGTGAATGATCCAAGGAGGAACCTAGCGGTGAACTTAGGTTATTTGCATGAATGAGACATTATAGGGAGGAACCTAGCGGTGAACCTAGGTGTCGGACCTATAGAAGTCAGACATGGGACTGAAATCACGAGAGTTAGAAGCCGTCCCTCGAGGAGCAACGAGATGTCACGGGCACGCAGGGTCCAATCTGGGATCGACTACCACGAGAGTAGGGGTCGGGTCAATTGGGCACGGCTTTTGTAACCCGAGAGGGAGCTTAAGCTATCAGAGGATAAACTCGCCTTCAAGGCAATTTCGGTAATCAACAAAGGTAAATCTGTTAGCAACATAAACAGCCTCAAAGGTAACCCAAATCCCTAGGAATCCGTTTTAGATAAAAACCCCATAAACAATTGCTTTCTGTTTTAATTGTTCTCTGCTCATCTATCTTTCAATTCAAAAACCAATTTCAAAACCCTCTTTAAAACTGTCCAGATATAATCGATTAGAATTTAATTGCGATTCGAGAACACAGTATCTGTGGGTTCGATATCTTTTATTACTTGACGGCAGATCCGGTACACTTGCCGGATTCGCACGAGCGTCGTCGCACGTCGACTTACGCGACACATCAAGTTTTTGGCGCCGTTGCCGGGGACTGTGCCTTTTCGAATCTCAATTCAAATTTTGAATTGATTTTTCTGGTTTGATTTTTATTTCTGAAAAAAAAAAAAAAATCAAAAATCAAAAATTTCTTTTCCTTCTATTGTATCCATCTCTCTTGTGTTATATGCAAAGATCTCTAAGTCTTGGGAGCCTTAGTGAGATTGATCCGGAGATCGAGAGGACCTTCCACAGACGTAGAAGACTACAAAGAGAGGGAGAAAGGTTGAGTCCCGTTCCACTCATGGCGAATCAACCGGATACAAAACCTTTGAAGGATTACGCAGCCCCAAATGCGAGAGGCTTGCGAACTGGGATTGCAAGGCCAGAGATTGAGGCGGAAAACTATACCATACCACCTATGCTAATCAACATGATTAGGCAACATCAATTCGGAGGATTGCCTTCGGAGGACCCAACCGATCACATAGAGACATTTTTAGAGTTCACCGATGCAATCCGGATTCATGGAGCCTCAGTCGATGTTGTGCGTTTGAGACTTCATTCCCCTCATCTCTCACTTTGGAAAGGCGAAGGCCTGGCTTAAGCAAATCCCCGCTAACACTTTGACCACTTGGGACCAACTCGAGCAGGCGTTCTTGGAGAAATTCTTCCCTCCATCCAAGACGGCCTACATAAGAACCCGGATCACCGGCTTCTTCCCGGAAAGACGGAGAATCGTGATCGGAAGCCTGGGATCGTTACACGGGACTGCTGGAGTCGTGCCCACATCACGGACTCGAGAGGTGGTTAATAGTGCACACCTTCTATACCGGATTGGACTACTCTTCGAAGGTGTCACTAGATTCTGCAGACGGTGGAGCGTTTATGAATAGGCCTCTCACCGAGGCATTCAACATCATCGAGAATGTCGCCACCAACTACCACCAATGGGGATCCGAAAGAGGTAATAACCCGAACAAGATTTCGGGGGTAAGTTTGAGGTAAATAGCACAGATCTTATTATGTCAAAGATAGACTCACTTAATAAACGTTTTGATCGGCTGGAAAGAGCTAATGTGAGTGCATTAGGTGCTACTAACCTTGTTTGTGAGATTTGTGGAATGCGGGGACATGACATGATGGGATGCCCACATGGATCCAGGCCGGGTGAGCAAGTAAACTCTTGTAACAACTACTACGATACGAACCCGAAGCTGCCCAACTATGCTCCCCAAATCCCTACAATCAAAGAAGAAACAACCCTTACCTCTCCTCACGGCAACTACAGCAACACACTCAACCATGAGTTCCAAGAGGGTCAAGGTAATAAGAGAACCGCCGGGTACCCTCGGTACAAAGATCTAAACTCGAGACTTTATTTGAAAGTTTTGTCGAAACTCGAGACAAAACAGAATGAGGAGTTTAGACAACAAGGAAGGGCAGTGAGTGAGGCAATAAAGGATCTAGCATCTAAGGTAGACAACTTAGCAACTCATAACAAGATGCTAGAAACCCAGATTGCCCAACAAGCCAGCATGTATTCGAGACCTAAGGGTGCATTCCGGGGCAACCCAAGCAAATCCCAATGAGCATTGCAATGTCATACACTTGAGGGATGATAAGCTTGGGGTGGGGGTAGCTGAAATGGACGTGGAACCGGAGGAGGACACGAACGAAAAAGAAGAGCCAGAAGCAGAAATATGTCCTCCACCACCACCGTACCAACCCCCGATACCTTTCCCACGAGAGGTTGGTCAGGAAAAAGCAAGTAGATGTAGAGACTAAAATGCCTACTAAACTGAAAGACCCAGGTAGTTTCTCCATCGCTTGCTCTATTAAACAAGTGCAAATTGACCAAGCCTTATGTGACCTAGGGGCTAGTGCGAGCTTGATGTCCCTCACTATCATGGAAAGGTTGGGAAGCAAAGAGTTGAGACCATTCAAATTCCCCTTACAAATTGCGGATGGCTCAACTAGGACTCCTCTAGGCATACTAGAGAATGTTCTGTAAAGGTAGGGAAAATTCTCATCCCTACCGACTTCCCGGTATTGGACATGAAAGGGAATTCTAAATTCCCCATCATTTTAGGAAGGCCATTCTTGGCAACATTTGGAGCATTAATAGAGCGTAAGGAATGGCAAACTCTCTCTAAATGTAGAGGAAGGTAGGGTAAATTTTCAGTTGACTAACTCTTGTAACAACCCTCCTTTTGAGAGCCATGTGTGCAGAATTGATGTAACGTCTCCAGCGGTAGAGAAAGAACTTAGCATGGAAGCAACCCCAAAGATTTGCCGGGCTAATGATGCACCCAGCCGTGGTGAAGTTGGAGGTGCTGTCCATGCGGAACCAAAACTTCCGCCGGAAGAAAGGAAGGCTAGGAAGCTCCAGAGAAAAGAGCAAAGCGGAAGCGTTCGGCCGTATGAGCAGAAACGGCTATTTGAAGGAGCTCCATGGAAAAGAAGTGTTCCTGCACTTCTACGCCCACCGACCCGGTTGACTTGAGGAAGTATGGTCAAGCTTAAGACCATAAATAAGCGCTTCTTGGGAGGCAACCCAAGTTTTCTTTCCCTTTTTCCTTTTGTTTTTGATTTAACCTCTTGAATAATTTGAGAAGATCAAGAGGCAAAAATATCATTAATAAGTTTGTCTAGTGTTTTCAGGTTGAGAAAGAGAAGAAGAGCATAAAAAAATAAAGTCAGAGGCCATCACGCCCTGGCCGTGACAGTGGTCACGGCCGTGATGAACTAAACAAGAGCACAGAGAGCATCACGGCCTAGCCGTGACAACCATCACGGGCGTGATGAGTAGGATGCCAAGATCAGAGAGCATCACGGCCTAGCCGTGATGTAGATCACGGCCGTGACAGGGCAACTCTTGAGGATCAGAAACGATCACGGCCTGCCCGTGATAAGCCTCACGGCTGTGATACAATTTCCACCCAAGTTTTGACTAGAATGTGAGCCAACACCTGCTACCGACTCGGTAAGTTGTTCCAATTTTTCTCCTCTCTCCGACTTGATTATTTACATTGGAGACAATGTAAGTAATCAAGCTTGGGGTAGGGGTATTTATTTTTGCATTTGCATTGTTGCATTCATGTTGCATTCACATAGGCTTAGATTGGTATGATCACATTCTCTAGATTTCCCTTCACTTAGAACATGCATCCGATTGTGAGAACTTGGAGCCAAATGAATTGAGATAGTGAATTTTGAACCCAATTTTTCATTATTCTTGTGATATGGCTAAAAATGAAATTTCTTGAGATAGTCATTTGATAGTTGATAATTAGCATGTGGTTCCTTAGACTTGTGTACCTCACTGATTTTTGAACTACTAAATGTAAGATTTTGAGCCAAAAGGGGTATTCACTAAATCTACCCCATTTCTTGTGCTAGAGTGTTGTAATTCCTCTTGGACTGTATTTTCTAGAACTTGACTTGAAACCATTTCAAAACTTAAAAATTTCTGAAAACATTTTTGGAAATGATTGAGGCACTAGGTATTTTTCCGGCCTCCCGAGCTTTGAATGATAAATGCTACCCCTTAGTTGCCCAATTTTGAGCCTAAAGAAAAAAATACTTTTCTTGGTACCTTGAATTAATTTGATAAATAGTGCTTGGTATGGTGCCTTTTAAAGTATTACAAAAAGGGCAAAATGGTAGTTGGAAAAAGTATGGGAAGAAAAAGCTAGAAAGTAATTTCTCTTGAGCTATAAATCTCCCCTTCTCCAAACAAATAAAAATGAAATAAACAGAAAAAAATGGAGAAGGGGATGACAAAGAAAGTGAGAAATGAAAAGAAAAAGAAAAAGAAAAAAAAAATAATAGAAGGAGAAAGGTGGAAAAAGTAAATCAAAGCCCTTAAAAGGTATTTTAGAAGGTGTCATACCTTGTAATGTTTGATAATCTATCTAGCCTTCTTGAAAATTCCCTTTCTTTGATTTTCCCACCTAACAATAAATCCCATGGCCACATTACAACCAAAGGAAAAGACCTCTTGATTCTTAAGTGTTTTCTTAAATAAAGTAGAGATTTGGTTAATAGTCAAGCCTATGGTAAAATACTTTACTTGAGGAAATGGAGTGAATTGTCAATAAACCCTAAAACACTTGAGTAAGGTGAGATGAGTGCCCAAATCAGTGAGGACATGAACTTGAAGAACCTAAGCTTCTAATTGGACTTGAACTTGATTATCTCTTGAGTGCTTATTAAAAATGCCTATTAGAAGACAGCGTCGGAGTTACATATCCACATTGGCCATTAAGCACCAACGTCGGCAGTTCACCAAATCACGGGTGAGCCCTTTGGATAGTCGATACACCTTACTCTCGGATGCACCACCACTGGGGTGCACGATTCACCTAACTCTTGGGTGAATCACCATGGACAGTCAGATCGCCTTACTCTTGGACGACCTCCCCTTTGTTAAACTTCCCCATCTAACACCTCCAATGTGTGAATGCATGAGCAACAAAAACAAGGTTCAACATCGTCGACACCTTGACCAATAAGCATCAATGTTACTTTGGCCAATAAGCACCAAAGCATATCAACGTGCGATAACCCTTCGTTATCGTCTTAACCATCTTAACGTTTGTATTTAATTATCTTAGGCCTTCATTAAATGATCTAACTTGTCTTTACTCTGTTTGGTGTCTTATTTCGTCATAAGGAACAATTTGGGTTAAACACCCTTGTTTTTGTCTTAACATTTAACTCTGTGTGGGGAGCACGGTCGTGCTGCTCCCCATTACGGGCGTGCTGACTTTTTAAGTTTATCACGGGCGTGCTATCTATTGAGCATGATTGTGCTTACTGGAGCATGGTGGTACTGATCTGGGCAGAACGTATTAGGATTCCTTGCCAAGCCCCCTAGGGAACTCAAACATCAATCCTAGGGTCTTTTAACTACACCATCAAGTTTGATTTTCATTCGTCTCGTTTAATCTTCATGTTTTATGACTACCTTGAATTAATCTTCAACCCTTGTTTTATCGTTAACTTCCCTAAACACTCATGGATCAATCCTAGGATCTTGACTATGCCATTGAGCATTAACCTTGCCTCTCATTACTATGATTCAAGTCTTATGAACATTGGGAAATTATCCCTTAATACTTAAACATCATTATTAGCATTCCTATGTATTTAGTTAACGTCTTATTAACATTAGCATCAGCTTAACAACATCAACAACCAAAGCATACATTCATGGAATGGTAACGTCGTCATCAACACATCCAATCATGGCATAATCATCATTAATAGCAACACACAATTATAGCATGCCAAATATGTAGAGAACATTGATATTAATCATATAACAAACAAGTATCATTTAGGTAAATAGCACATAATAGGGTCATGGGTTAACTCTTCATCTTACGCTACTCCATTGCCTACATGTTATACTAATCCCTTCTCCCCATACCTGGTATGAAGATTCCACTAACACCAAGCGTAAGCGACTCTACTATTGTTCCCTCCAGCGGCTTGACGAATCCTCAAGCCTTGGCCAAACACAAAAAGGATAACCAATTAATCTCTGAATTCAAGAAGATTAACATAGGGATAACTATGTTACCTTAATTGGCACAAGCGCATGATGACTTCTCTCCCAAACGACGACAAGAATGCCAAGAACTTGATGGGTTTAGAGAAAAGGGAAAAGGGAAAAGGGATAGGTTTCTGCCGCACTAGGGTTGCTAAAAGTGCCAAAAATGAGGATTTTTCTCGCAATCCTCACGAAACTCACCTATATATGACATCTGACCCCGAGCACCGGCGTGCTCCCTCCGAGCACGGGCTAGCTCACCTTGAGCACGAGGTCGTGCTTAATTAAGCATGGGGTCGTGCTTAATTAAGCATTGGGTTTTAAAGTCTTTGGACTTGCTGTACCTAACAAGTTATTTAGGTATTTATTTATAGCCTCATCTAGTTAAATAAACAACAAGGTAACTTTACCATAGTGCTTGAGCAGCCCGTCTATAGGGGTGGACGCGTATTTTTCAATTGGAACTTATACCAAGTTTATTTTACTTATAAAAGCGTTCCTGCATAACTGAAAGCACTAGCTAGTTAGATCTCGACTAATATTTTGCCAAACAAATTTAATCCTTTTGTTAACATCAAAACCTAGAGATTAAATAAACCAGAACCACTTTGGTTCCAACAATCTCCCCCTTTTTGATGATGACAAAAACTGATTAAATTTAAATAGCAAAGTCTAAGAGAGCTTGCAAGGGTCCCCCCAAGACAAAGCATTCAAATACTTAAGCAGACTAACAGATAGGTACAAACACTTATCATTCTTAGAATCTATATAAACACAAGTATCAGAGCAGCAGATATCAAGGAAAATAATTTAAACATAAGCAGAGCAATTTATCAAGTAGAAGAGAATATGCAAATGCAAACACATAAAAGCTTTTCAACAACAGACTTTATATATATATAATTCTCTTTCTTTTCCTTTCTCCCCCGTTTTGTCATTAGCCAAAAAGGTAAAAGGAGAGGATCATCACTGTCAGTACAAAAGAAAAAAGAAAAAAAATGAAGGCTAAGCAGATGGAGGTGGTGGAGGCGGTTGGTTTGGATTTGGATTTTGGCTTTTCTGAAAGTCCATTAAGAAAGCCAACATTTGAGTCACCATAGAATTTGTAGGGGCCAAGGTATATTGAACTTGCTTTTATACTCTTTCTTCAATCTGTTGTGCCATCTGCTCTGTCTTCTCTTCAACTATCTTACCAACCTTATCATCAACAATTCTGCCAATGATGTCCTCAAGATTTGATGGCAAGGATAATTGTCTTGAGCTCTCAACAGAGTCTGAGACAGTGTCTTGAGCTTGGACTGGAGGATGAACCATAGCAAGAGCTAATGGTTGAGAAGATGTCTTAGCAGACTCAGCACCTTGCTTAGAAGCACATATCTCATCAGACTGCTATGTCAGAGTTGGCTCAGCAGCAGCAACAACAATGACATCAGCTAAGGGAGTTGAAGGTTCAGAAGTAGGTTTTGAGAAGATTTCAACATTCAGCTCAGGCCCTTCTACAACTAATTCTTCAGATGTATGCTCAGAGGACGAGGTTGAAGCTGAGGAAAAAGAATATTGTATAACTAGCTCAGGGATATCCTTTGCCCAGTGAATTGGATTAGGAATATCCACATCACGACTGGTTATTGGAAGACCTCACAGATCCAAGAATGCCATCATCCTCTTTTTCCAATAATCGTAGTCTATTGATAGCTTGTCCTTATGTATCCATGGTTGTAGGATCGTACTGCCTAAAAACTTGTTAGATACTCAACCCTGTCAAGGCTGAGCTCTGATACCAACTGAAGTTGGCACAAGCAAACGCAAGAAGGGGGTTGAATTGTGTTTGTTAATTATTTTCGCAAAAACCCTTTTTGAACAACTTTTTCACAAGCAGAAGATAAAGAGATTAAGCACACAAGAAATCCTTTTTAAAGATTAACAAAACCAAAATCAAATCCCACGGTTAGTAAAAAAAAATTGTAAGAGATAAGGGATAGAAAATTCACTCAGGTATTTTATCCTGGTTCACTCTTTTCCAACCAAGAGCTACGTCCAGTCCCTTGACTTGAAGGATTTTCTCCACTATTTCTCCAAATAGATTACAAACAAGTATTCAACACCTCTTCAGGCTACAAGTATTCCTTTCTTGCCAAGCCTCTTCAGGCTCTATATCTAACAAAGAGATTTGAAAGTTGATCTTTGATGAGTGTGATTTCACCTCATATTTCCTTGTCATTTTGCATGCATTTTCATGTAGTTTAGGCATTTTTTAATTTTATTTTTGTTAGTTTTTACCCAGGAACGGGTAAGGCGGTTTTGTGGTTCTTGTGTGCAGGAATTGAGGATTAAAATGCTCAAGATTGAAAAGCAAGAAAAATGAGCCAAACAGAGCCCATCACGGCCTGGCCGTGATAGGCATCACCGCCATGATCGAATAGGGCCGAAAAGATAGAAGGCTGAACTCAGAACGTTTCATGGTCAGGCCGTGATGGTCATCACGGCCGTGACATGCCAACTGAACCAGACCCTCACAGGCAGAACTGATCACGGCTAGGCCGTGATGGTGGTCACGCCCGTGATAGACCAAGCAGCGAAGCCATCTCCAAGTCAGAACCTATCAAGGGCTGGCCGTGACAGGCATCACGGCCGTGACGCGCAATATCTGGAATTTTAAAAGCTGATTTGCTCTGATTTTGTAATTGCTTGGGATGCAAGTTACCTTACATTATAAACAGGACCTAGAGGCTCGAAAATAGGGATCCCTTGGGCTGCTACCTTAGGAAAATATTAGGATTTCTCTTCTTCTCAATTTCTTCTCTTCTCTTAGGTTTTCTTTTATGCTTTTGTTAATCAAGCTTGCTATGAACATGGCAATTCTTGAGTAGTTGTTTTTATTTCTATGAATTGGGGCTATGCCCAAGATTTGTTCTATGTTATGAATTGACGTTTTACTTCTTGTTAATTTAAAATCGCTTTCGATTTAATTCCTATTGTATGAATTACTTGTGAATTTGGTGCGCACTTATTTGCATGTCATAGATACTCTAAGGAGGAACCTAGCGGTGAACTTAGGTATTGGATCTATAGGGATTGAACTTATGACTTAAATCACGAGAGTTAGAAGCGGTCCTTCGAGGGTTCACGAATTGTCACAATGCTTAAAGGGTTCAATTTAAATTCAATTACCACGAGAGTAGGGGTTGGATTAATTGGGCACGGTTCTTGTATCCCGAGAGGGAACATTAACTTATTTAGGATAAATTTGCCTTCAAATAAAATTTCGATAATTAACAAGAGGGGTAGTCAATTTAGTAACATGAGCAGTCTTGTTGGTAACCAAATTCCTGGGAATCCCTTTTGATATTTTGAAATCTCAGATTTGATCTACTTTCCTATTTTGTTCTTGATTTCGTTTTAATTGCAACTTTAAATTTGATTTGCTACTTGATTAAAAAACCAAATCTTTTCCAAATCTTTTTATAGTCCAGTTTAATTGATTTAATAATTGATTGCTATTTGAGATCACGGTCTCTGTGGGGATCGATCTTTTTATTACTTGACGACGAAGTATTACACTTGCGGATTCGAGCCCATAAATCTTCTTAACTCACTATTTGTGAGAGTATAACAATTTAAGATCAGTTGAATATCACAACAACATTCAAACTAATGAATACAGACTCTTGCTCTTGAAAGAATAAATGGAATAAATGGTAATCAAATGGCAAAAGTTCAGCTAGCAAGATTGTGCAGGCAAGAGTTTTTTTCCTTCAGTATCTAAGGTCTTCAATATATAGTGACCTTATTCTTCTCTTATAATTCTTCAACGGTTACTTTGAATAATCCTGTTTAGAGATAGCATTAAATGCATGATATCCGTTGAGACTGATAGCTTGATTTTGGCCATGTTGAAAAGCATCCTTGGTTATCAGAAAATCACAAAATGGAGGCTCATTATTCTGAGCAATTACACCTTAAAAGGTTTCTTTCCTCCTTTGTGTATAACCCAGCTTTTTCCAGCAATAAAGATGTCATCGTACAAATCGTTTTGCAATTCCAATTGTAATATTTACTTTTTGTATTTCCTTCATAGTACTATGAACTTTGTTACAAAGGAACAAGATGTTAATAATAATAAAGAACATATATTCCTTTGAAATAAATATCAATCATTTGAAATAAATTCGTCGTGGACCAGATTGCATTAAATCATATTCAAGGTAGTAAAGATATAGAAGACGTAGAACCGTCTACAGACATTCAGTTTTAGAACGAGTCTACATAAGGTTTTATTTTACTTGTACACTGATGTGGTAGAAGCGCTCATCCACACAAGTCTTTGGACTTGATAAGTCCTTAGAGAAACTCCGTCCAGTGACGTGGCACTATGGACATCTACAGAATTTTAGTTTAGGCACTATGAATGTATACTTGAGTTTCAAGGATAGCACTCGTCTGCTGACATAGCAAGATGGACGCGCTTATTTTCAAGTCTTTGGACTTGCTATACTTAACAAGTTATTTAGGTATTCATTTATAGCATCGTCTACTTAAATAAACAACAAGGTAACTTTACCATAGTGCTTGAGCAGCCCGTCTACAGGGATGGACGCGTATTTTTCAATTGGAACTTATACCAAGTTTATTTTACTTATAAAATCGTTCCTGCATAACTGAATGCACTAGTTAGATCTCGACTAATACTTTGCCAAACAAATTTAATCCTTTTGTTAACATCAAAACCTAGAGATTAAATAAACCAGAACTACTTTGGTTCCAACAACATTTTTTTTCACTAAGGTCCTCTAGTATATAAAGATGAAGTGCAGCCTCAGCTCTTGTTTCTTCAACGGTCTTCAAGATATGTATGTTTGAGATCCGTTGAGTCTGGTAACTTGATATTTGTTCTGCGAAAAGAGTTTTTGGTTATCAGAATTTCTCAAAATGGTACTATCACTTCTCTGTTGTATCGAAAGTTGCCTTTTGTCTTTCCTTCTTTGTATCTGAGTCAACTTTGCAGCAACTTGCGTCAGAGTACAAAGGCAGTTGTGTAATCGAGGATACTATGTTTCTCTTACAAAGAAATAATGTTGAAAACAATTAAACGTACAAGGTAATCTCATCGAGACATATATATCAACAAAATAAACATTTTGAAATTAAAGTACGGAGTAGACGAGTGAAGAAGAAATACGTCTTTGGACATGCAGCTATAAAGTTGAAGCGTAAGAACTGGGTAGTCTACTAATAGACCGTGTAGTGTTTTACCGAGTAGTCTACCAAGAGATCGTCTATCGTTTACCGGGTAATCTACTTAGCAGATCGTCTAGCTTTTACTGGCAGACAACAAGTCTTTGGACTCACTATTTTTAGACTAGCGAGTTTCTCGTGGAGTAGACTATCAGCTCGTCTAGCGAACTTAGAATTTGGGCTTATTTAAAGCGCTCTAGACTTGTGCCCTTGTCTAGCGAGACAAATATAGTTCAGCACACTTGAGTAGACAAGTTAGTTAATAAACCTAACTTTGCCATACAAATTAAATCTTTTTGTTAACATCAAAATTTTCAGAGATTATTTACCATAACCAATTTGGTTCCGACAATCTCCCTGTTTTTTATGATGATAAAAACTTATTAAATTTGATTGAGCAAAGCCTAAGAGCCAAAAGGCTCCCCCTAAGGTAAAGCATTCAAACTTTTAACAAGTCAAACAAGTACTCCCTCCGAACTCAATCATAAGAAAAATTAACTAACTTCACACTTATTAAGGAAGTTAGTTGATTTAGTTTAATTGTCTTAATTTGTGTAAAAAGTGAGTTATAAATACTAAACTACCCTTACTTATAACAATCATCATATTTATTTCTTGGGAGTGTGCATTGCTCTTGGAAAAGTAAAAGGAGATTAATTAACCAAGGATATTTTTGGAACTTTGACATTAAATAGAGTTGAATTGATTGAATTTTGGTTATATTTGAGTCCACCAAATATAGGTACTTTTTTGCTTATAATTGAGTCCTGAGGGAGTATCAATTAATCACTGAAAGTTATGTATATGTAACAAACTTGTCATTCAACATAGGCTAGCAAACAAGAATCAAATAAGCATATATAGTTAATTCAAGCAGTAATATATATATATATATATATATATATATGTATGTATGTATGTATGTATGTATGTATGTATGTATGTATGTATGTATGTATGCAATGCAATTTTGAACTTCAAATTTTTAACTCTCTACTTCTCCCCCCGTTTTTGTCATCAGACAAAAAGGAAATAGGATGGAAGATGTATACCTCGATAAATTTTATTAATCTTAATTATAAGATTTAATTGATGTCATAGTTGATAAGTTAAAAAAAAAACTCATATAAATGTTACAAGATATTTTTTTTAAAACGCTTTTAAATAATAAAGTATGCTATAAAAAAAAATTTTCTTTTCAATTTTCTTAAGAGAATTAAATAAGGATTTTAAGACATAAAAATGGGTGTGCATAACTGTCATACCTACGTATTTTAATAATTATGATTATATCAATAATTAATATATTAAGTAGTAATTAATTTATTTTATGATTGTTAGCAATTAATTTATCGTATTAAGACATCTATAGAGTAGTACATAATTTGACGACACTTAGAAAGTTAATTAAAATTTAACTTGTAAGTTAATGTAAATTTTTGGGCCTTGCCCATATTGTCTTTCTAGTGAGCCCATGATGCTTTAGGGTTTTAATTTTAAAAAGAGGAAACCCTTTCTCTTTGCCATTTTGTCACATTTTCTTTAAACTCTAGAGGGAGGGAAGTTGAGTTGAACTTGGGAGAGGAGGCA
>CM061062.1:53142329-53247733 GCA_030762895.1 Sophora flavescens | reverse complement strand
TTTCAAAATTCAGATTTTGAAATCTCTAATTAATAAAAAAAAAAAATAATAATAATAATAATTGTGTATTATTATTGGTTGTTACTATTTATTTGGTAATGTATGGTGAATGGTTATGGCCTTAGTCCTTTAATCTTTTGGTTTATATTTTGAAATACGGCCTGCGTGCTGTGCCTTTCTCTTATATTCCATATGTATATTCTTTTCTCATCTCACTCCCCTCATATGTAAAATGAGGTTTCTGTTTATGTAATGTAATGATGGAGACCAGAAGACGTTATCCCGTGGGAGATCATGCTTGGAGAAGCCTGGACGCTCCTAGGTTTCAGTTTAGATTCTCTCATTGGCTTAGGAGAATCAATGCGTTAGGGTCCATAACCATGTCACATTTATTTGCCTTATATATGTATGAGATGCATGTATATATATAGTATGTTAAAAGGGGTTTAACTAATATATGTATGAGATGCATGTATATAAATAGTAAGTTAAAGAGTTTAACAAATGATGAGATCAAATTTTAATCAAATCCCTCAAAAGGAAATATTAAGTCACATTTAAAGGCCTTCCAATGCATGGCACTCATCAAGACTATGATCGATTAAGTGTGGGTCCGCCAAAGCGGGGTACCTTTATCTATACTAGTAAGACGCGATGGGACAAATGTAATGTTCAACTGCTATCCATTGGGTCTGACTTAACTAAGCCAACTTCAATAGGATTGAAAGGCTTAGAGGCTTAAAAGTTGGGCTTTAGTCCATGTGATGGATTAGAATAATAGTTATTCACCCAACTGTCCAAGAGTTGCATGAGATGCAATCGGAAAGTGTTTCCTACCTATATAACCGAATTTTGAGTGATCAGCCAGAGCGGACTTAAAGCTAGGTGAAATATGGATCTTGGCCCACTAGAAAATCTTCCAACAGGATTTTCCGAAATCAATGATGAGGGTCATTGTTTTGAGTAAAATAGTGGGAGGCGTATTTAATTAAAGACCTTATTAAATAACTTCATGGCATGATACTTATATTTTGCATATTTATCTCTGTAGATTACCATGGCATCAAACACATCAAGTAACTTTGTCATTGCGATCCGTCCTTGAGAAGGACAAACTATCCGGAACAAATTTTCTGGACTGGTACAGAAACTTGAGGATTGTCCTCAAACATGAGAAAAAGCTGTATGTTCTTGAGGAGCCTATTCCTGAGGAGCCACCGGCTTCAAGTGCTCCTAGGGCTGACAGGGATGCTTATAAGAAGCATCAAGATGACGCCTTAGACGTCGGCTGTCTTATGCTTGCTACCATGACTTCTGAGCTGCAAAAGCAACATGAGACCATGGAGGCGTACGATATGATCGTGCACCTCAAGCTGGTCTACCAAGAGCAAGCAAGGCATGAGCGGTTCGAAGTTTCCAGAGCCCTTTTCTAGTGTAAATTGGCAGAAGGAAGCCCTGTGAGTCCTCATGTACTCCAGATGATCGGGTACATTGAGAATCTCGGGAGACTGGGATTTCCTTTAGGCCAAGAGTTGGCCACTGACTTAGCTCTGCAATCGTTGCCTGAGAGCTATAATCAGTTTGTCATGAACTATAATATGAATGATCTTGACAAACCTTTGCCAGAATTGTTGAGCATGTTGAGAACTGCTGAAAAAAATATTAACAAAGGAAAGGGGAAGGCCATTTTGATGGTCCAGGATGGAAATAGCAAGAAGCAGCCTAAGAAGCCCACGCACAAACAAGAGGGCAAGGGCAAGGGCAAGGGCAAGGCCATCAACAAGATCAAGCTCAGTACTTCTAGCTTGAAGCCTGTGGGTGGTGTGGCTAAGGAAGGCAATTGCTTCCATTGTGGTCGGACCGGACATTGGAAGAGGAACTGCCCAAAATACCTGGAAGAAATCAAGAAGAAGAAGGGAAGTGAGACTTCCACTTCAGGTGTGTTTGTTATAGAAGTCAATTTATCTACTTCTGCATCATGGGTATTAGATACTGGATGTGGTTCTCACATTTGTACAAATGTGCAGGATCTAAACAGGAGTAGACCATTGGCAAAGGGCGAAGTCGACCTACAAGTTGGAAATGGAGCAAAGGTTGCTGCTTTAGCTGTAGGGACTTATGTATTGACTTTGCCCACTGGGCTTACTATTCAGTTAGAGAACCGTTATTTTGTGCCTGCAATTAGCAGGAATATCATTTCCGTTTCTTATTTGGATAAGATTGGTTTTTCTTTTATAATAAAGAACAAAAGTTGTTCTATTTATTTGGATGATATTTTCTATGCTAGTGCACACATGAGTAATGGGCTTTATGTCCTTGATCTTGAAATGCCCATCTATAACATAAATACTAAGAGGTTCAAACCAAATGAGTTGAACCCGTCTTATCTTTGGCATTGTCGTTTAGGCCATATAAATGAGAAGCGCATTTCGAAGCTCCATAAAGATGGACTCTTGGACTCATTTGATTATGAATCATATGAGATATGTGAGTCTTGTTTATTGGGAAAGTTGACTAAAGCTCCATTCACCGGAAAAGGTGAAAGAGCTAACGATCTTTTGGGTCTTATACATAGCGATGTATGTGGACCCCTAAACACATTAGCTAGAGGTGGTTTTCAGTACTTCATCACATTCACTGATGATTTCAGTAGATATGGATTTGTGTATCGTATGAAACATAAATCGGAATCCTTTGAAAAGTTCAACGAATTCAAAAATGAGGTACAAAACCAACTTGGTAAAAATATTAAAAGTCTTCGATCAGATCGATGTGGTGAATATTTGAGCCTAGAGTTTGATGATCATCTGAGAGAGTGTGGAATTTTATCTCAACTCACTCCACCTGGAACACCACAATGGAATGGTGTTTCTGAGAGGAGAAATCGAACCTTGTTGGACATGGTTCGGTCTATGATGAGTCATGCAAACCTTCCAAACTTTTTCTGGGGACATGCTCTATTAATAGCAGCTTTTACACTTAACCGTGTTCCATCCAAAGCGGTAGAAAAGACACCATATGAGATATGGACTGGTAGACGACCCAGCATGTCTTTTATGAAGATTTGGGGTTGTGAAGCATACGTAAAACGTCAAGTTTCTAATAATCTTGATCCCAAATCTGATAAATGCTTCTTTGTGGGGTATCCCAAAGAAACCAAGGGGTACTATTTCTATAATCCTTCCGAAGGCAAAGTGTTTGTCGCACAGACTAGTGTATTCCTAGAAAAGGAGTTTATCTCCATAGGAACCAGTGGGAGGAAGATAGAACTTGAAGAAATTCAAGAATCACAGAGTAGTGACCTACCATTGGTGGAACATGAGCAACCTTCACAAAATGATGTGGAGGGACAACCTGCTCCATTAGCACAAGACCAGCGTAGGTCTAACAGGATATGTCACCAGCCTGAGAGATATGGATTTCTCATGACTCCACAAGGTGATGTATTGCTCATGGATCAAGATGAGCCTGTGACTTACCAGGAGGCCATCACTGGCCCAGAATCTGGGAAGTGGCTTGAGGCCATGAAATCTGAGATGGATTCCATGTACACCAACCAGGTATGGACCTTGGTAGAGCCACCTGAAGGGGTGAAACCCATAGGGTGCAAGTGGGTTTTCAAAAAGAAAACTGACATGGATGGTAAGGTACACACCTTTAAGGCGTGATTGGTCGCTAAGGGTTTCTAGCAAATTCATGGTGTCGACTATGATGAGACCTTTTCGCCTGTTGCGATGCTTAAATCCGTCCGGATCTTACTTGCTATCGCTGCATACCATGATTATGAGATATGGCAGATGGATGTCAAAACTGCTTTCCTTAATGGAAATCTTCTTGAGGATGTGTACATGACACAACCTGAAGGCTTTGGCATTTCAGAGGATGCCGGAAAGGTATGTAAATTGCAGCGATCAATATACGGTTTGAAGCAAGCTTCCAGTAGTTGGAACCTTCGTTTTGATGATCTTTGTAAGACGATGACGGATTCATAAAAAATGAAGATGAACCTTGTGTCTACAAGAAGGTTAGTGGGAGCATTGTTGTTTTTATGTGTTATATGTAGATGACATATTACTCATTGGAAATGACATCCCTACACTACAAAATGTAAAGACATGGTTAGGGAATTGCTTCTCTATGAAAGATTTGGGTGAAGTTACCTATGTATTGGGAATCAGGATCTATAGGGATAGATCGCTGAAATTGCTTGGCCTAAGTCAGAGTACATACATAGACAAAGTGTTGAGACGCTTTAACATGCATGAATCCAAGAAAGGACTCTTGCCTATGTCACATGGTATATGCCTATCAAAGGCACAATCCCCTTCCACTCAAGAAGAAAGGGATCGCATGAGTAAGATTCCATATGCATCCGCAATTGGATCTATCATGTATGCCATGTTATGTACTCGACCAGATGTATCGTATGCTTTAAGCATAACGAGCAGGTACCAGTCTGATCCCGGTGAAAGTCACTGGTCTGTTGTCAAGAACATCCTTAAGTACTTGAGAAGAACTAAGGATTCATTCTTGGTATATGGAGGCGAGGAAGAGCTTGCTGTAAAAGGTTACACCGATGCTAGCTTCCAAACCGATAAGGATGATTCCAGATCGCAATCTGGTTATGTGTTCTGCCTGAATGGCGGGGCGGTGAGCTGGAAGAGTTCAAAGCAAGAGACAGTCACCGATTCTACTACAGAGGCTGAGTATATTGCCGCCTCCAATGCATCAAAGGAGGCTGTTTGGATCAGGAAGTTCATTACTGAGCTTGGTACAGTTCCTAGTATTGTGGACCCCATTGATCTCTATTGTGATAACAATGGGGCCATTGCACAAGCTAAGGAACCTAGATCTCATCAACGATCCAAACATATACTTAGACGCTTCCATCTCATTCAAGAGATTATCGATAGAGGAGATGTGAAAATATGCAAAGTACCAACACTTGATAACGTTGCTGACCCACTTACGAAACCTCTTGCTCAACAGAAGCATGAAGGTCACACTAGGTCGATGGGAATTAGACTTATGCCTGATTGGCTCTAGTGCTAGTGGGAGATTGTTGGTGCAAGCCCTAGAGACCAGTGTATTTCTTAGACTTACATTTTTATCTTGCTATTATATATATATATGATATGAGGCATTCCAGTTTATTGTGTTACTTGTTTAAACATAATAAAGTCCTTAGAATAGAAATTTCAGTTTAATAGAATATCAAGTACATGACTTGATCGTGAGACACTATTGAATAATGAAATCCTATTCTTAAATATCCGTAGTCAAGTATTTTATTAATAAGGACAATAATAATACATTGAGACTATTATGAGTGCAGACTGATGACCATATCTCACAGGTCATGGATATGAGATATCGAGTCGCCACATAGGTACACATTAGAGTAATGATGTACTGGATTGACCCACCATGAGAACACTACATGGAGCGTTATGTGAGTGTCATAAGTAGTTCTCATAGTGACAATGGTGTATGCAATCCTTCGACCTGAAATCGCTACGATCCCTACATGAGGAGTCGTGTGCTTTAATATCGTCAAACGTCATCTGTAATAGGATGATTATAAAGACGGTCATTGGGCATACCACGAGCCATGCAGAGGGATGTGAGTGACCTAGATGGAATTTGTCCCTCCTACATAACAGGAGTAATATCTGTGGGCCCCCCCTGATAGAGTGAGACTGTAAAATGCATGGCCGTGCTGAAATGAGTCAATATGAGATATTAACCTCATTTGTTGTTAAGTCTACTCGGGTATCATGGAACATGATATTGAACCATACAAGGGTGACACATTCTATGTCTTGTGTTCAATATAGATATATGGACAAAGGGATAATAATGCACATAAATATTTGTCACAGAAAGGTTTCGTCAAATCACTGACTTTCTCACTACTTAGGTGGCAGTGATGTATTGCTAGATACCGCTCAGTGTTTGTAATATTAAATGGGATTTAATATTACTACTAACGTTTTGGGAACCTATAGGGTCACACACATAAGAGCGGATCAAAAGAAGCATTAAAAGGAGAGTTGGACTCTTCTATTGGGCCTAGCGCATAGTACATGGGGCTTAGGTCAAACGCTGCTCACTAACTCACTTAAGAAGGTGCTACTATAAGTAGACCACTTAAGCTATTGTGCCTACATGGTTTTTACCCTAGCCGCACATAGAGAGTGACAGTGGGCAGCAGGTCTCGGTTTTCGAAGCTAGCACTGTGAGGCAGAGACGCTTCGTGTTCGTGACGTTGGACGTTCACGGGATCTGCTCGTGTGGATACCTTAGAGACATCGTTCGTGCGGTGTTCGTGATAGACGATTTCAATCAATTCTCATCGCTTCAAGAGGTAAATCTTCTAACCATGAATCATGACCATTCGCAAGGATCCTTCGATGAGAATTTTTTCCGCTGCGTTATTTTGTTTTATATGCAAATTCCCAACATATTCATCATCAGAATATCTTTTTTCTTCAATTAATTCCATTTCTTCTAAGTATTCAAATTCAATTTCAATATCTAGCCAGCATAAATAGTATTCTTGCCAAAATTGTTCTTTTATCTTTTTTATTATCATTTGCTTACAATCATCTGGAAGGTTAAATTGTAAAACACTTATTATTTCTTTATATGTTTGTTCATCTTAGTCCATTTTTCTTTTATTCATTATATTCAAAAGGTGGTCCTTCAATTCTGAAGTGATTAGAAGAGAAACTTGAAGCCTTAAGATCCAAATTATTTATACATTCTATTATATTATTCATTCCTTTTTTATATTGTGTATTTATTTTTCTTTCTTTGTTTTCTAAATCAATTAGTTCCTTTTCTTTTCTTATTAGATGTTTTTCAATTAATTTTCTATTTCTATTTTCTGGATCTCTTTCTAGATAGTAATATAGAGCTCCAGTAAAGTCTCCAATATCTATTTGGGATCTATCTTTCCTTAGGTAAAATTCCTCCATGAATTGTTTTATTTGTTCTCTTTGTTTTAATTCTTCATATTTTATATCTATTTTATCTTTTCTTAGGTAAAACTTTTTTATAAATTGTTTTAATTATTCTCTTTTGTTCATATTTTATTTTTTACAAATAGAGTCAGTTCTTTTACTTGATTAGATAATTTTATGATATCATTTTCTTCATGAGATCTTTTTTATTCTGGGAGACTAATTGGTCTTGGAATTGATTCTATTTCCAGAATTCTTGGTCTGCTTATAAAAGTGCCTAATTCTGTTATTTCATTTTTCTTTGGATAATATATTTTCCCTATATCTTCAGATAATCTCGGAATGTCTATTCTATCATTATTTCTAAAGGTAATACTATCATGTGATGGTTAACGCATAGTTTACACAATATGTAATTGAGAATTTTTTATCTCCTGGTTTCATTAGAGTTTCTCTTAAAAATTTGTGTTCAAGGGTTAATGCTTGGTTGAGTCTTTGAGTATTTAATAGAATTCCTCTATTTGGTCTGATTTCAAACTTTAGTTTTACATAGGCTAAATTTCCCTCTATTACACCTAGTATTTTATCCTTTGGATCATTTTTTCGATTATCTTTTAAAATTAATTCAATTAGTGAATTTATTGCTTTTTGAAAGGTTGCGTTAATTAGAACTTGTACTGCTCCTATAAGGATATATCATAATTTCTTTCTATGTTCTTGGTTCTGTAGGTTTCTTTTTAATTTTGAAATTTTTTCTTGCTTATTAGCTGAACATTTGTATTTCCTTGTGTTTCAGATATATCTATTGGTGATTCATTCATTATCTTTCCATAATATATTATATTTTCTTTTTGATTGAATTTCTTTAGTATATTTATTAATTTTTCTTTCTTTTCTACCATGTTTGCAGTTTCGACTAAATCTAGGTCTTCTTTCTGAATTTTCTTAAATAATTTTGGATTAATTAAAATACTTCCTTCATAATTTCCATCTTCTTCAGTAATTTGTAAGTATTTTATTTTGTTAGTTTCTATCCGATCTATTTTAGACATTATTTTTCATAAAGTAAATCTAGTTCTGAAACGAGTGACTTAGTAATCATACCTGATCTTTGGTTTCTTGAAACTATTTGCTTCTGCCTACTTCTGCTTCCATTGATTCTTTCTTTTAATTTTGCTTGGTGTGAAGTAATTGACAGAATAATTTGAAGAAAGAGACATTATTTAGTAATTGGTATTTTACATGAGGGGATTGGATGGACACTCAACCATCCGAGCTATACCACAGAGGTCTAGAAGACTATTCTCAAAGAGATTACAAAAGTGAGAATTGGAAACTGGTTCTGAATTCTGCCATTTGCCTCAGCATAAGAGGACTTATTTATAGCCTATCTACACAAGTATAATTTACATAAATGACCTAAATAATTACATCCGGCCTTAATAATTTGACTGATGATGTCAGTGCTTACGTCATTGTTCAATAATTCTGCTTGATGATGTCAGTACTTACGTCATTCTTCAATTATTGCTTCATCCGAGTCTATGTCTTCTTCCTGGGCCTTGCTGGTGCTTTCTGTCACTATCTATCTTTTCGTGCATATTTCACATTCATGATTCCTACTTTCTTTAATTAGTGCACATAGCTTGCTTAGGACAGCTGGTTTATAATTCATTTGTGGTCATTCCAATGCATAGAATGGGAATTCAAAGTTTGTCAGGATGCTTAGGACTTTTTATTTCATTACTTTACCAAGTGTTTTGCTTAGAAGCAAAGTATTTGGGCCTTTTGTAATTGGTTTTGATAAAAGAATTTTGTCCAATTTCATTGCACTGTCCATAGATGCTTGCCATCTGGTTAGCTATAATTGTTGTCATATCATCTTCATCATAGGTGATTCTCCTTGCTTCGTCCATTAATGGAAAATTGTTATTGTTGATGACTATGAAGGTGAAATGCTTGGCCGGTTGTTTTGTTTGGAAGTTTGGGTATGCTGAATAGAACTTTAAATAAATAGTTCTTTCTCCAGCTACCTTCTTATAGATGAACTACTTCCTTGAAGTAATGTGGGAACAGATTAATCTCATCGAGATTCTTGCTTGGATAAATACACTCAACTAGTCCAAATTGGAACATATTGAATGTTAGAGTTGGGGTTGCTCCTGGAGTAATTATTGTCTTAAGTCCATAGACATTTCTATCAATCATATAAAAACAGTTGATTTTTTCTTTTTCATTCCAGTTAATTAATCTTTCGAGGTGCTCATAAAATTTTTCTTCGCAGAATTGAACTAGTAATTCATGGTCTTTTCTGATAATTATTGGGCAATTATCTAAGGAGGATGGAATTCTCCCTAGACTCTTCATTGGATTCTTTGTTTCTGTTTTTGTTATTTGTGTTGTTTCCGAGTAAGTTCTTGGTTCGAGATAAATCTCTTTACCTGCTTCTTGGACTTCTTTTCCTTTTCTTGTTTTTTAATTTTCTTGAGAAATCTTTAGAGCTTTTTCTGCTGCCTCTTTGGTTGGAAATGCTTGATGATGAACTCCTGATATTCCTTGACAATGAGGGGCTGCTTTGAACCAATCATCATAGATTCCTGGTATTGGGCCGTTAAAGACAACGTGCCATTTATTTGTTTCTTTTCGTGCTACTTCTTTGATCTCATTTGGGATTCTTCTATCCAAAAATCCTTCTGTTTGCATTTGGAGTTCCAATACTTTTAAATCTGATTTAATTAAATCTAATTCCTTCAGCTTTTGTTCTTCAAGTGCTTTTTTGAGCTGGTGTTGCTGCTTTAATAATTCTGCTATGCCTCACTCCATTCTCTTGATAAAATATCTGCAAGAACTTTCTTTTCTCCCTTAATATGAGAGATTGAATAATTGTATTCATATAATTTCATTTGCCATCGGATTAATCTCCCTTGCTTATAGGTTCCTTTGTGATTAATATTTTTGAAACCTGAAACATAGGTTGAATCGGTCCGAACAATGAATTCTTTATCTAGTACATAGATCCGATGCTTTTCCAACATTCGGATTAGTGCTAGAGTTTCTTTTTTATGTGTTGAATAATTAATTTCTCTATCTGAAAAAGTTCCAGATGCGTATCGACATAGTAATTCATTCTTTTGCCCTAGGGACTTTGCTTTCATGACTCCTCCCCAACAATCATTAGATGCATCAGTTTCTACAATAATTAGATCATCATCCGATGGATGATATAGCTCAGGAAGGTCCTGTCATATTAATTTCATTATTTCGATAGTTGCTTCGTCTTCCTCGGTCCAAGACCAGAGGGCATCTTTCTTTAATTTTTGTTGATGTGCTTTCCTTTCTGCTGCAATATCCTTGATAAAACCTTCACTGGAAATATATGTCAGTAATCCAAGAAATCTTTGTAATTCATTTTTATCTTTTAATTTGGTAGGAAAGTTTCGTAATTTTTCTAATACATGCCTTTGCATTAAAATCCTTCATTTCTCAATCTCTAATCCTAAATAATTAATTTTGTTTTGGGCTAGTATCGTTTTTTTCTTGCTTAAGACCACTCCATGTTCTAGACATTTTTTAAGCACTAATTCCACTTTGTTAAAGTGATCATCCAAATCTTTATTGGTAAAGACCAAGATATCATCAATATACATAAGACAGAAATCCTTGAATTCTTTAAGTATTGAATCCATTCTTCTCTGAAAGATTCCTGGTGACTGCTTCATTCCCATTGGAAGTATATTCCATTCATATTGACCTTGAGGACAACTAAATGCTGTTATTGCTTTAGATTCTTCAGATAATCTAATTTGATAAAATCCTGATTTGCAATCAAAGGTACTAAACCAATTCATATTTCTAATTCGTTCAATGATTAAATATTTTCTTGGAATAAAATAAGCATCACCTTCCATTGCATCATTTATCTGTTTATAATTAATTATCATCCTTCTTTTTCCTCTTTTTATTTCATTATGATTTTCTACATAAAAGGCTGGTACTGAATGCTTACTTTTTGATGACATAATTAATCCTTTTTTGCACATTTCTTTAATATCCTTTGCAAATTCATCTCTATCTTTTTTTTTTGTGTGTAAATCATAGGTTTACATTTAACTTATTTTGTTGGGTCTTTTAATTTTAATACAGATAATTCAGAATTTTTATTATTAATATTTGGATCTAGTGTGTAACACCCCCCTTGGGCATTACTTTAGTAAACACATGCGGAAATAAAATTAAAAGATAATTTGCTGGTGCTTTCGGAAAATAATTTGTATAAGTACATAAGTGTCTGAAATTGGGTATAAAAATTTTTGTCGCGACTCTACACCTAAGCCTTGATCGGCACACAGACTTACTATCATAGCCCGGCAAGCCAATTTCATTTAAAGAATATACTTGAATAAAAGTTAATATTTTACGAAAATTTCGACAAAGTCTCCTCTGTAATTCGGACATCACAGGTAAAAGAACACCTGCTGAAATATTTCCATTTTCATCCCAGAAATTCCAGTCATACAAGAAAACATAAAGACGGTATTTTTCAGAAAATATTTACATAAACAAATACCTGACCAAAATGAAAGATTTTAAATTTTTCATCCAAAAGAAGGGCTCTCCGAGCCATTTACATTGCATCCAAAAATAAAGGCTCTCAGAGCCATACTCATACATACTATAAAAAATAATCTAAGTTTCAAACCCTAAGCTGGTCATTCTAAAAGTTATTCCTGAGAAAACTCATGTGATCTTTCCACAATCAAGTATTTTATCAAATAACCAGATCTAAGCCTCTGAATGACTTAGGGAGACTCCTCTGCACCATCTGTACTAAAGCACCCAGGGTACAATAGCGAACCAGAAGAAAACCTGATATGTCTGTAAGGGTGAGATCCCAATATATGGATTTAAATACGATAACCACATGCACGACTCTCAATTACCATTTAACATGAATATTCAAAGATAAACAATATATTTATCAAAGGGTTTCATACCCGACAGTCGTACCCGTTTTAAAAACCATGACACTTCAATATTTCACAACTAACTTTGAGACCTAATCTCCGGAGCTCCAACCATCAAAATAAATGAGCTGATCAGGCTCTAGTTGCCAATTAAGGCCGAATCAATGCCCGATATGGCAAAGTTCTATTGACCATTCCACAGTCCAACTCAAGGCAAAGTGGTGACTACATATAGCACATGGTCTACTTGGTCGTATATCCATCAAGGCACAGTGACGCCAACTGCATGAATACTTGCCATCAAGCATTCAAGTCCTATGCAAAGGCACGTCTGCCCTGTAATGCATGTAAAACCTTTTGTTCTCGTTGTTTTCTTTGTGATCAATCTTTAGGTGTCAGAGCTAAAAGTCTCACGACTAAATCACCAATTTAAAGTTTCAAGTTTAATACCTCATTCCAAAATAACTGACTCCAAGTCAAAAGGTGTGCAAATCACGAAATCCAGACCGATGCACCAGTCTTGGACGCGTAGATTTTAGTGCACAAAACCAAATATACGGTTTATAGGACATTGTAGTCCATAATTTCCTATTCGGACCCCAGGCCCATATCTTAGAACTCTAGACCCGACGTCTCGGTTGCTAGGTTCGTTTAAACCATTTTCGTTCTGTGAAATACAAAACAAAACCAAAGTTTCCTCAACTTATCCAAGTTGACGGAAATAACACCATTGTGTAAAACTCATTTCCAGAAATCCTTTCCGTTTGAAATTCATTTATAAAATCATCAAATCATAGAGAAATTCATTTTTTTCTCAAATCCGTTTTCCTTTGAAAACTCCTTTTTCCATAACCACTTCAAATCCTCGTAAAATCATTCCCAACTCATTTCTATTTGAAATAATAAAATTGTCCCTCATAGTTTTCGTTGTCAAATACTTTTCTAAAGTATTTTTCATTGGAAATAAAGTCATTTGTAAATCAAATGATTTTCTCTTTTAAAACAAGTTCTTCATAATCATTGTTAAAATATCCTTGACATTTACATTTCATAGAATAACTTTTCGTCTTATTTTTGAATTTGTTTGGAAAAGACAACGTAACTGAAATATTTTCAAGATGTCGTCCTCACTATTTATTTAGAAATCACTCTTTTCTCCAAAACATCATCAAATATAAATACTTTCAATATTTTTCTTCCATAAATCAAGTCCTTTGAATTTCTCATCAAGCTTTTTCAACGCTTTTATCTTTAATTTAATTGAGCACTGACCAATGTCAGGCTTCTCAGTCAATCAACCAACCAACAAATAATCCATACATCACAGTATAATCATGCTTTCACATAAAACATTAAAAACCATATAACAGTCATATAACAATTTAATTTGACACCACACATCACAACAGATAAACTCAAATACGACACACAATTAGCATGCAATTACCGAAAATCTCTCAGGCAGTCTCCCCTTACCTTTGAAGACAAGTAAAGGATCCTCGTCTTAATGCTCACGTTAGCTCCAAGAGTGTAACTATCTACTCCATCAAGCAAGCATAGCCGTGTCAAACGTCTCAGAGAGGGAATCCCACAACGTGCAAAAACCAGAAATCAAGAAATCAATTACACATGATCAAACACACATTCTAATTTGATCTAAACACTTTGTCTTATTACCAAACAAGGTTATTTTCAAAGAAAATCATGTTTGGAGCTCACGCTTCCCAATACCCTTTAAGGAAACTTTGTTTTGATTAAAAGATCATGAAAAAGAACTTGGGAATCATCCATTAAGAGTCCTAATTACACTAAATCATAATTAATTTCACAAAAACATACCCAAATTCAAATAAAATCAAATTGGGGGTTTAGGGCTCCTTAATACAATTTAGGGAAAACTCAGAATAATGAAATTGGTTTAGGGAAACACAAATTCACAGTCCCAATTTCATAAAACAACCTTAAATTTCAAGATTAAAATCCAAATTCAAAGGGTTAGGGTTAGGGTTTCAAAAATTCATTTGGGGTTTTAAATCTGAGCAAAATAGATGGGGTTTTCACTTACCCATACAAGGAAGAAGAAGCACGTGGCGGTGTTGTGGGGGATGCGCGGCGGCGACGGCACGGAGGACAACGGCGGTTCTACAGTGAACAAGAACAACATAGTTGAAAGAGAGCATAAAAGAAAAGAGAGAAGCTTAACCAACGAGTTGGGTTCGAAACCACCTTGGAAGGCGGCTGATCGGACTTACCGCGGCTAGGAACGGTGGTGGGTGGCGGTGATGAGCTCCGTTTCGAACTGGTCAACACGAGACAATCGCGTGTCTCCTCCTTCTCACGTCGGCGAGCTGTCGACGGTGGTGCAGGGTGGCGCTGCTATGGTGAGAGGAAGGAAGAAGATGAAGTTAAGGTGGAAGGAAGAAGAAGAAAAGAGAAAGAAGAAATAAAGAAGAAGAAGCAGCAGAGAAGAAAAGAGAAAAAGAGGGAGAGAGTGTCGAGAAAGAGAGAGAAAAAAGTGAGAAATTTGAGTTTTTAAACCAGTTACTTAGTGATAGGTACAAAATGAGTGATAAATGTTAAGCCTAAAATAAACATGTTTTTACTTTTTGGAATCTAAAAATAAAGATTGATAAAGATATGATTTCGAAATTCAAATTAGAGTAAAGATTAATAGTTGAACCGATCAACTAAGAAAATACTCAGTCCAAAATTTAATCTCCGATTAAGGTCAAACCAAAATATTTTTAACTCTAAAATTAAATAGAATAAATATATGAAAATGCTTTTCTCTTAATCATAGTATTTAAAATATTTTTCTGTACTGGTATAATAGTGACAATAACGTAAATTATTATCTAGTAAGCGTGCATTCACTGAAATAAGTCAGTGTTAACGCACCCAATAAAATAATTTGAAGAGAGTAATTTAATTACTCAAACTAAACCACATAACAAAATAAACTTAAACAACTAAATAAAATAATTAATCATAGGTGTAAAAACTAGGGTGTTACATAGTGGGTTTTCACTACATACTTTGTCTAAAAGTTCTTATATATGAGCTGGAATTCTTCTATTTGGTTCTAGGTTTAGTAATACATGATGAATTTTTAAACATATTTCTTTAATTATTTCACCACGATTCAACTTGCTAAACTCTGATTTCTTAGAGTAAAAACATTCAAAAAAATGAATAATTGGAATGTTAATTATCTCACTTTTTTGTTTCTTGTAAAATATATGGTGTTTTTAGTAATATATATTTTAAGTACCGGGAAAATGGTGCATACAATCTCAAAAAGTTATTCCCAATAATAATATCTACGCTTGTATCTTGTTGATATATTGTTGGTATTACAAATAATTTTTCTTGTATAATTAATGTAATTCTTGTTACCACCCAATATAGTGGATGTATCTATCCATCCACAATTTGTATTTTGACTAATTTTATAATTTTTTCCATTTATCAAACAACACTCTTGTTGCTAGATAAATACTTGCTCCAAAGATCTATATATGCTTGAGTTTATTTTTTTTTTTTCTACTATTATTTTTATATAAGTATTATTCAAATTCTGTTTCTTTTGAAGATAATTCATCTTCAAGATATTCATATATGCTTTCATCAGTATCAGTTAATTCTTCTTCTAATGGTTCAAGCTCATATATTTGGCATACTTGCTTTATTAATTTTGATTTTTCTTTAAAATCTTTTTCTTTCCACCGAGGACATTCATTAACATAATGACCTTCAACGTTACATATCCAACAGACACATTTTTTTTCCTTTTGGACAATATTTTCTTGGTGTTACTATTTTTTCTAACAAATTTTTTCTTGTTATTTTTATAATATGTTTTCTATTTTGGATATCTTCTTTTTAATTTTGGTTTTCCATAATATTTTCTTTTTCTTGCTGGTTTTTCACAGCCATAATTTACTGAGTTTTTCCATTTGAGATATCATAGCAAATTGCAATGTTT
Source organism: Sophora flavescens (assembly GCA_030762895.1). Classification (NCBI taxonomy): domain Eukaryota; kingdom Viridiplantae; phylum Streptophyta; class Magnoliopsida; order Fabales; family Fabaceae; genus Sophora; species Sophora flavescens. The sequence continues at coordinate 53,231,819 of CM061062.1, read as the reverse complement.
CCTCTATTTAATTGTCTTATTGTTTTTCTTGCTATACATTGTCCTCTTAATTCTTGATATACAATTTGAATAATTCCTCCTAAGGTGCTAGCTGTTTCATCTTGTCTGGATTCCCATAATTTCTTTATTCTAGTATTAAGGGGATATAGTAACTTCTCTATAAAGATATATTTATAAATTTATTTTGCTTCTTCATTTACTTGATAATAATATTTTTGGTATTCACAAATAAAGCTTTCTATTTGACACATGTCACATATTTGCATTTTGTTTAGATGAGTTTTATCCCTTTCATTTAAGATTTTATTTGTTTTTTCTTGTTGATCAAACATAGTATATCCTAGAAATTCCTGATAGATTATTGTCATAACCATTTTGGCAAAATCTTGGTTATTTTTTTTACTAATCTTGCATGTCTTTGCCAAGCTTCATCTTTTATACTAAGTAAAAATCTTTGTATATTTCCTGTTGTTTTAAATGTTAAAAAATTCTTTACATCCATAACATTTAGTTTATTAAATCTTTCATCGGTTGCTATTAGTAATATCATTTCATTGGTCCATTGTACTAATACTTCTTCTTTATTTCTTGCACAGTCAAGATTTAATACATTTCCTATTCTAGTTGATTCATAATGAGGTTTAAATTCTTCTTGAATTTTTATCAATTTGCTATTTTTTCTTGCATATCCATTTTTATACATAGTTTCTTCTTCGTATTTATCCCATGCTCCATCAGGGGTATATTTATATTTTTCCCATTTTTTTGGGCTTTGTTCCATTATATTCTCCTTTTTCCATTTTTATATAATTTTCTTCAGATTCTGAAGTTGAACTATAATTTAAAATTATTTCTTCGTTTTCATCATTTTCTTTTATTACTTGATCTATGGGATTTATTTTATGTATTTGATGATGCTCTTCTTCAATTATTTTTAATTGTTCTAATAATTGTTGAATTTCTTCTAAATCATTTGATTTCTTTAATGTTTCCATATAATCTTCTTTTATCATCTCCATAAGGTTACTGGTTTAGATAATATTGATGGTTCTAATTGTGTTTCTTGTTTTATAATTATTTTATCTAATTCTCTTGATTTTAGTAATTCTTCTAAATCTTTTATTGTTATATATTTATTATTTTCTCCATCTTCTAAAAGATGTTCTAATTGTTCAAAATTTGTCTAATTCTTTCAATATCTTTATTTTCGTCTATTTCTTTACCTTTACTTATACTATATTTAATGTATATCTTATATTGTTTATTTCACTTTGTCCTTTTTGTATTCTCTTATAAGTGTAATTTACAATTTTATTAGTATTTTCAATTAATTATATGATATTTTTATTTGTTTCTTCCATCATTTTTTCTATTGCTTCGAATTTTATTAGAGGGGTACGCTACCCACAGGATACGTAAGAGACCTTATTTTTATCCAATGGGTCAATATTGTGTACTAGGTAAGATACGGGAAAACTAGTATGTTTGGAAAGATTTAACCACCATCATCAATTTGACATTCATGCCAATATGTCTCTGTTTTACGTTGCCTTTCCTGTAGTTTTCTTTTTATTTATTTTTTTATTTTTGAATCTTCCTATGCTATATGAGTAATTACTCGTGGTCATATATTGCTATTGATTATAGTGTGGTGATATATATAATATAAATAATAATGATAATAATAATAGGAAAAATAATAATTTTATATGATGAGTTATTGTCGAAAATGATGCTGCCAATGATGTGCCTTATGGAAAATGCGGTATTGAGAATATGTATTTATAAAGTTGCTTCTTATTGTCATACTATTCTCTTATTTTTATTTCAATGCTTGGAAAGACCTATTATATGTTTTGTTGACTATTAATTTAAAAATGAATTGAGATGATTGTAAAGGATTATTTTGACTACCACATTATGGGCATTTACTGATAAATTAAATGATGATTGACACTCTTAAGTGAGATTAAGTGTATGGATGGATAAATTAATACTCGTGCGGATATAAGTCTTTGGAGTATATGGCACTGTTTGGTTTGCCAAAAATACTAGCGTTTAGCGTTTAGCGGATAGCAGATGGAAAATTAGTCCTATTTGACAACCGTTTTTAAAATTAGTGTATAACGTTTTTTCACTAGCATATAACGTTTTTCCCAGATGCTACTTGAAGTAGCGTTTGAGCTTATAGTGTATAGCGTATCATTTTTTCTTCCATTTTTATCCCTACTATCTTAATTAAACTCCTCACTTATCCTTATCTAATAAAATAAAATACTAATTATATTTTAATTAAAATTAAATCAATATTAAAAATAAAAATTAATATTTTAAATTTTGAAATGATAAAAAATTAAAATAAATTAAAGTGTTAAAAGTGATTATTATTTTAAAGTATATATATATATATATATATATATATATATATATATATATAATTTGTATTAAAAAAATGTAAACATGTTTTTTTATGTCATTTACATTTATCAGCTAGTTGAACCGCTAGTTTTACTAAACACTTCAAACCTAATCCGCTAGCTTATCCATTATCCGTTATCCGATATCCGCTATCAGCTAGCTTATCCGCTATCCGCTATTAGCTAGCTTATCCGTTATCCGCTAGTTTTTACCAAACAGGACCTTTGTTTATCAAATTGTTTCTACGACGTTGGAATTTAATTTGGATATCTTTATACTTTGACATAGAATGAATTAAATTATGTTATTGATGAAATGTCAAATGTTATGATGATTGATGTATGTGGTTGAAAACTTTACAGAAAGTATTTGGTGGAATGGATTGTCAAGAATTGAATATGAATCTTTGGGTAGGTGAACATGGGAGGGGAGGCTCCGGTATATAAATAACACCGCCGGGGATGAGGGGACCCCGTTAGATATCCCGGGCGTTGAGGAGGGATGTTGATGTTTGCCGGAGGGTGCGGTATCTCAGGGGTATGAAATTAAAACCGTTGAGGAGGGAGACCTTGAGTGGATAACCCCAAGCGGACCCAAAGATTTGATGGATATATATATATATATATATATATATGTTATAAAACATGTATCCTCTTATGAGCGGGGCATGAGTTATGAGAAATGAAAATAGCGCAAGTCAGGACATTCTGTATCATTTTGAACATCTCTTGCAGCAGATAGGCATTGTTGGCTTATATCGCAGATTGAATTTCTGCTTGAACTTCTGCTCGAACTTGCTTAGCAATGCTATCTTGAAGTTCATGTGTAAGAGCAGTGCTTGAGCTTTCAGTAGTTGTATCAAGATGTCCTTTGCCAGGAATAGTGCTCAGAGCCAACAAATGTTTAAGTGCCTCAGGATGAGCAACAGAGAGTGGTATGGGCTGTGAAGCTTGTCTACCAGACCTTTGTTGGACTTCCTCAGAATCACCAATATGTTCAGCTTGTAGCTCTGGCTCAGCATGTTGTTCAGCAGCTTCTACTTCAATTTCTTCCTCATGCTTAGTATGAGCTACTTCTTCATGCACTACGGTTCTGGTTCAGGTTCAACCCAATGAATATCATCTTCATAGACTAGGGTGCTTCTGAATGGAACACCAAAAGTGTCCTTGTAGATCATGAAGGTAGCTTCAAAAAATCCATACTCTCCCTTAACCACTGGAGTTTTAGCCCTCTCCTCAGTAGATAGTCCAGATGAGGATGCTCTTTTGGTGCATATCCTCATATGGCTTTCCCGATAAATCTTTGCTGCAGTTTTTGTTCTTTATTCTTTTGGAAGATTAGGATAGAACTCCAGAATCTGAGCATCATTTGTATTTCCTTCTAGGACTCCAGATCAATTTTGTCTGGTGCTGGCATAGTTAGTCTGGTCAGTCTGAACTAGCCATCCTTATTCTTGTTGAGATCTATCATGGGTAGCCTTGGACAAATCCTTGGAGGGACCATACCAATCTTTGTTTAAGAATTGTGCCACAACCAAGTAGGAGGCACAAAATTGGTAGCTCTGAAGTATATCGACCATTGGAATTCAGCTTGAAGATGGCCATACATTAAATAGTCTCCTATATCAGCTAGCTTTCCATAGGTGCTAGGATGCACAAACTTCTTCCATTTGACATCTCTGTAGAGGATGAATATTTTGTATCCATAAGTTCTAGACCTTTTGTGTGCCAAGTCTCTATGATTCCTTTTGAGAGGCACAGTCTCATTAATTGGGATGATATCCCTATCAACTCCATCAATATGGGGGTGAAAGGTTTCATCCTGATGAGGTTTGGGTAGATTTTTCTAGGAGGGAATTTCTTTTGTGGTATATGGGTAAGGAAGGGTCCATTTGTGTTAAAGATGTTTGAGGGAACAGGACTATCAGATTCATAGGGAATACCTATGTAACATCTGGTAATGATGGTTTCTTGTTCAAACTCATACTCGGGGAGGGGATAGAATGGTCTTGTGGATTCTGGTGGAGGTGGAAAACTATGATTGAGAATTCTCCAATTTCTTTTGACTTTGGCCCAATTTTCAGCTTGGCCTTCATAGAGGGTGTTTGGATCAATGTAGGGAAAGTGGATTTTTGGTAGTTCAGGGGAAGGAGCACCAGGGGCAATGCCATCATCATCTTGGTTAAACCAAGAATCAGAATCAGGTATGATAGGAGGGAATTGTGGTCTAGGTGGGGATATGTGGATGGGTGAGCGTTCTAATTGAGGTTGGGGTGAGTTTGGTTGATTTAGTGGAGGTGAGTCAGGTTGAATTTGTGGGGGTGATGGTGGAGTGACAGGAATATTGAGACTATTAATAACAACAGCAACAACAGATTTAACAATCGTGGAAAGTGGATTTACCTCAACTGTTTGTTCAGAAGGCTTAATAGCCTTGGTCTTTCTTAGGGGCTGCCTTGGCCTTATTGGAACAACAAAAGTTGAACCTAGTTTTCGCTTCTTCAAAGCCTCCACAATAGGTTGTCTATCCTCATATTCATTTTCATTGTGAGATAAGATCATCTTCCTTAGACTCTTCTTCTTTGAACCACCTTGGGGTTCATCGACCCTTGGTCCATCTCTGGTCATAATCCCAGTAAACGACCTCTTTGTTCTAGTTAGACGAACAGCTTGTAAAGGTCATCTAGCCGTTCTGAGCTGCATGGCTTGAGCCTCGATTTCATTTTGCTTAATCTGCTCAACCTTCACTTTCATCAGCTCTTCTTTCTTTACAAGGTGAACTTGCATCACTAGGTATAGCTTCATCATGATCAGGTTCTGCCTACCAAATAGAGCAGGGGATTGATCATGGGTCTTCAGATAAGCAACTTGCTGAGAAATGAAACCTTGGAGAGAAGAACTCCAAAGGGAATGGATGTTATGTTCTCTATGTGCACCACAATGTTTCTGAATCTGTTGAAAATATGGTGGGGCAGGTTGATCTTTGCCTTTGTTAGAAGATGGCAGAGACAAAATTTGTAACTCAATGAAAAATGTTGTTCTTCGAGCCAGTCTTGTGATGTATAGCTTTATTTAGGATTTGATGTAAGACCCTAGCTTCATCCTTCATTCGAGCAGTGTTCCAAATAGGTTCCCTTCTGGTGTCAGGTCTCATGAGGATGTCCAACATAACCCCAGAACCACCCAAATCTTATATCCATTTGTCTTCTTGGGTCAAACCAGTTTGGGGGCAATTTATACCAGTGGCGATTATTGCTTAAGAGACAATCACTTCAGTATTGAGAACCGTAGCCTTAACTTCAGTAGCAGTGACCTCAGGGGCTCTCCAGAATGCCCTTACTAGGTCTGGGTAAACAGAAATTGATTCCCCAAAATATCCTTCCCAGCCAACAGCTTTGATGTATCGACTTACATCCACACTGTGACACCCTCTACCCCGCATGTATTCAAAAGCGATAACACATATATAAAAAGGGAAAGAACACATGCAAATAATATCATAATATTAAAAACCGGGCAGAGACTATAAACAAACCCAACCCCGATGTCACACTACAGAGCTGGTATAACCAAACTACTGGAAGTGAGAAATCCTAACTACGAGTCGCGGCTCCTAAGAGTCACTCCTCAACTGGCTGCTCACCGACCTCTGCATAAAAGATACATGCCACAAACAAGAAACATAGAGATAGGGAGTAGGAAACATGTATATGAATATAATGGCAAGGAAGCAGTTAGCAAGACGAGCATATATCAAACAAGCATGTTATAACAAACAACAAATATAACATAACAATTATCATCATACAAACTTGTATGCTATGCAATGCAACTATGATCCACTACTCCATTATTCATGTGGATCCAAACTATCTCAGGAAGTCAACTTTAGAGTTACATCTCCACATTGACCAATAAGCACCAACGCCGGGGCAGTTCACCTTACCATGGGTGGGCCCCTAGGATAGCCGACACACCTTATTCTCGGATGCGCCACCACGGGGGCGCACGATTCACCTAACTCTCGGATGAATCACCGCGGATGGCCGAATCATCTTACAGCCGGACGACCTCCCCTATGTTGCACAACCTCCACTAACATCTCCGATGTGTGAATGCATGCTCAACACAACACACAAACACAACCACCAGCTCCGCTTGGGCCACTAGGCTACCAAAGTTTATCACCATCAACACCTCGACCACTTGGCTATCGAGGATTATCGTTATCATTTCGTATTTATCTTTTAAACATTCTGATCGTTCTGCACCAGAGATTGCCACCTTGACCATCATGCATCAAGGCCCCCTTGGTCACTCGGCTACCAAGGTACATCATCATCTTTAACACTCTAGCCATTAAGCACTAGCGATTACCACCTTGACCATCATGCATCAAGGCCCACTTGGCCACTAGGCTACCATGGCACAACATCTTATCACTTGTCTTTTGGTCTTCATGTTTTGTTTGGTGTCTTATAGATTATTTAAAAACGTTTGGGGTGAAACATGAGACACCCCGATGTGCTCCATTGTATTATTAGATTAAAACCTTATTAATTATTTACTTAATCGCACGCTTAACATTGATAGTACGTAAAAATTAAAACTTAATTACTAATCATATAACTTCTGCAAAATTAATACACAAGAACATTATAATATATAAATACACACATGCTTATTCATTACATTACCAAAACACTGTTAAGGGTATCCTCTCAGTATGATTCCTTACATGTACTTATTTACACAAACTACTTATAAGCAGTAGAAAATAAAATGTTTTATATGGCTTACTGGCCCTAACTTTACAAAACTATATTATTAGGATCTGTAGCTTGTTCTCCAGTGTCAGCTTCATACGGAGTTTCATCCAACTCCTTAGCAACCTCCATCTCGTATAGGGTTTCCTCCATCTCCTCTGCAACATATTCCTCCATTGGGTCTTCTAACGTAATAAAGTAGACATACACAAAAATACAGAAATAAGGAGATAAGAAACAATTCTATCATCATAAGCGAAAAAGATTCATAGCATATATAATCCAATAATAGTCACAAACACGCATCATCCTTACTTTACAATATCATCCTCTTCCCTCCAACTCATGCAACTAAACCTTTATGCTGACGTGGCCACCACTAATCCTGTCGCATATCCCTCGTTAGGAATGTCAGTCAGTCGTCCAAGTGACGTGTTCCCAACGTCGGTGCACATTCTCATCCATGGTGAGAATGCTCATGCAAAGCAATGACACTATAGCTGCACAACTTAAATTCTAATTTGGAACGGTCCACGAGAACTTCGGATCTCGTGTATATCAAATACACGGTTATGAACAACAATGTAACATATGATTATCACTGACTTGTATCAATAACAACCTAGTGCCTCAAGCTTTTCTCATAACCTACACTTACATTCTATATCACATCACTTCTATAAAATAATAGCTAGGCACCTCTAATTTATATTCAAGCTCTCCCCCCAAACAAAATACCTCCGAGCAACATATATCTTTTACTTAAAATCAACTAAGCAATTTATCAACCCATGCAGAGCAGGCATAACACAATAATTAATAGAAAATTCAAACACCAAAATAACCGTCACATGCAGTAGAATACCTCAACCAGCATAACACAAACAATTTAATAATAATAATTCAAACATCCTCAATATTATAAAATTAACCTAAGGTGATAAACCCACAATCTCCAAATCATCATTGGTATTATAGAAAAGCTTCCAATGTGATTTTGGTCTTGTCAGTTACTTGACTACTAGTTGGGTTTAGGTCACCCTACACCATTATTATAAATTATATACTACTTATCAGTTCTGACGATGGAATGGTTCTTTGTCCCACCTAATTTACCACCGGAAACGCGAAATCGACGATCCTCGTTACCACGCTATGAGTTACCAAATCCACCTTCAACCAATCAACGATAAAACAAATTAATCAAACAAATCCAAATATGGACGTATGATGCTAGGTTCGGCTAACTCATCAAAATAAGGCTAGGGTTATTTTCTTAACCCAATCTTTTAGATACTAATTCCTAGAGAATTAACTAACATAAGTTAAGTGTTAATAATTAAAATTATGAAACAAAATCCTCTAACCAACTAGGTTAGGGTTTCGACCATAAGGGCTAAAATAGGCTAGAAAATTCTTTTGAGTTCAATCTCTTGGATTTGTGATTATCAAGCATGGCAGAATCAAGAACAAGCTTCATCATTCAAAAATTGAATAAAAAATATTTCAACCTCTTTATTCTCAAGTTTCGGCCAACATAGAGAAATTAGATTAGAAAGTTTTATTTGGACTCAAGCTCTTGGATTTAGATAATCCAAATACTAGAGATCTCAAATCAAGCATTAGATTTCATAAAGAAAAACAAAATCAACAAACCCTTTTTCATGTAAATTTTGGCCAAGCAAGGAAAATAGGTTTATGACTTTCTTTTGATTTCAAGCTTTTAGATCTAACTACTATAGGTATTAAAGAGTTCAAAACAAGTGTCATATTTTAGAAATTGAACAAAACTTCATTTGTCCAGAACCCTATAGGTTCGGCCTCAATAAGAAAAGTAGGGAGGAAAATTCTTTTGATTACATGCTTTTTTAGATGATGAAAGTAGAAGACATATTAGGATCATAGAAATTGGTTTCACATTAAAATGATTTTTCTACAATTTTCTAGAATTATTTGAAGTTCTAGATCGAGAAATGGAGTTTTGTGAAAATTTGATGGAAATGAAGATTTCATGCATGATAAATGAAGCTAAGATGATGAGGAAAGGATTCCTCACCTTGGAATGAATAAGATTGATCAAGAACTTGAAGAACAAATGAAGAACTATAATGAACTTAGTAAGAACACTATCATGTTCTTGGTGTTTTGGTGAGCAAAATGACTTAGGAGAGAAAATGAAATTTTGGTTAAGTGTGGGAGGGGTTTGGGCCGTGGAAATGGAGCGAGGGAGGCAGGAAATGAGTTGATTAATGTTAAAATGAAATTATGGTTGAGTTAATTGACATAGGTTAAGTTAGAAAATAATATAATAACTTAACTATGGTTATAATAACTTAATGTGACACCCCCTTTTCAGGGTATCACATTTAAGTAACTTGTTACGGAAATACACTCAATAAAATATTGCTGGTTGCTTTCGGAAAATATAATTTTCTAGTTACTTATCCCTTTCAAAATTAATGATAAAATATTTTCGTTTTCTTTTACTCCATATACAATCCAACACCATTAACATAATATACAACTATATAACATATATAGGTATCATAGGAGATTTACACTTAGACCTTCACATAACAGGTCATCTCCCAAAGTCATAACATAAGAAAACAACGACGTAATTGTAACGGAGCGGTAATCTGGAATCACAACTCAAAGGAATGACTCTTAATAACCAAACATCCAGACTAACCAAGTACCACTACTTTATAAGACAACAAAGTCCTATAGCTGGTTACTCTACAAGACAGTTATTGGAAATACCCTCGTGACATTCCCACTAACGAATACTTCTTCAAGCATCTAGAAGTTAAGTCCTCAAATGACTCTGAATTCCTTCGCTTCATCCGTACTAGTGTACCAAAGTACTACCTTATTCTAGAATAAACTTGATATATTTGTAAGGGTGAGTTTCCAATATATGAGTTTTGATAAGACAACCCCATGCACGACACACAAATAGCAAATACCATATATTCACAGCATAATAAATTATTTCGAAACAGCAGAATAATTTAATTCAAAGGGTTTCATACCCGTCAGTCATCGTCATTTTATAAAAATGCATGACACTTCAATATCCAGGCTATATTTTGATACCTAATCTTCGGAGATCCCAACTTCTTTCAAATGAGCTGATCAAGCTCAAAAACACTTCATCTCAACCTCATGTGACCATTGCTCAAACAACTATTGCAATTGTTCACATGACTCCTCTGTGACAACCACTCAAACAACTATTGTAGTTATGTACAGAGTCACTTGTGCAATAACCACTCAAACAGCTATTGCAGTTATGCACAAGTATTATCCGACCTCGTATGATGGCCACTCAAACAACTATTGTAGCTTAATCATACGACCCCTTGTGATAACTATCCAACTATTGTTGTAGTCATATACATGGTAACTCATTGGTCCAACAGAACCCCAATGATCAAATGGAAACATAGTCCATAACAGATACATTGATCCACCTAGGACTCAATGATCATAACACATGGCACATCTGCCAGCTATGCATGAGAAAAACTTTTATTCTCGTTTCATTTTCTTTGTCGTAATAATCTTTCCTTGTCGAAGCACAAAGCTAACGACCATGCTTAATTTTTTTTATTAAGACTTTTCACTTAAACAAACACAGGACACACAGTCCAAATGTTTTAAACTGAACACAGGACACACAGTTCGAGTGCTCAATCGCAAAGACCTAAACTAATGCACCAGTCTTAGGCTCGTTGATATGGAACTCACATTTTCCACATCAATTTAGGACACACAGTCCACAAAATCATTGCAGGACACTCAGTCCAATGACACAGATCCCTGATCTACATGTCCACAGGGTTCCTAGGTTCGTTTATCTGCTTGTAAAACATTTTGCTCAGTGAAAAAAAAATACAAAACGAAAGCTCCGAAAACTTATCCAAGTTTAACGGAATAATTTCACTGGATAAAATTCTTTTACAGAAATCCTTTTTCTGTCAAAAACGTTGATAAAACCTGAAAATCATTGATAAATTCTTTTATTTTCCGATTATTTCATTTCTGAAAATAATTCTCAATAAAAGTCAACTTTTAAAAAGTATTTACTAATTCAGCTCATAAATTCATAATAATAAAATATTATTTTTCTCAAAATAAATCAAAAAAATTCTGTTTATCACCTAAGTAATTTCTCTGTCAGTTGTAATTGTTCTGACTACTATATAACGTTATTTTCGGAACTTAATTACTTTAAATAACATTTTATAATAAAATTGAATTTATTTTGTAAAAATTAGAGCCTGTGAAAAGTTTTACAGTTTCGCCCTTACTGTCGCTTATTGACACAGTTTCCACAAAATATTATTAAAATAATAATTTTTTCACTTTTCTCAAAATTTCACAAATTAATCACTCTAATTAATTATCCAAGCTTATTAAGCTTTTATCCTCAAATTAATTCTAAACACTGACCAATGTCAGGTTTCTCAGTCTAACACTCAACAGTAGATAAAATTTCAATCACAGAATAGCATGACATATATCAATTCATGACATGCATCACAATTATAATATAACCAAATAATTATAATCATGTAAATCCACATATCACATAAACTCAATTACTCAGGTAAGTGTCAAATCAATCCAGCAATTAATAGTAAACAATGTAATATCATAAAATATTTTCTACAGAAAATTAACAAATGACTCCAACAATAAGCATGTGATTATCTTAAACTCCTCAGACATACTCCCCTTACCTCTTGGAGATTCGAACTAGCAGATTCAAATAATCTCCCTATCTCGATCCGATTTTCCTTCGTCAGCTTAAGTCAAGCTAACTTGAACGATTCCTTCAAACGAATTGCAACCAAAATAAATCAAATTAAACAACAACATACTTGGATCATGAAGGTTAGGTTTCTGCCTCAACAAATTTTCTAAGTTAGGAAAGTTGAAAATGTGTTAACTTAGGGATTTATGATCCATAAGTAACTTAAACAAGATTAAGTACTTAAACCAAGATCATGAACTAAGAACATGGAATAAAACTCATCTAGTTCCAAGAACTAGGGTTTCGGTTTTTCTCAAGATCATAGGCTAGAGGTTTTAAAATTTTCTCAACTCTTGGATTTAATCAACATACAAAACCTAGAGTTGGATTAAAGTGTTACTAGACAACAGTTGAATAAAAAATCCATCAAATATTCAAAGCTAGGGTTTCGACCTTTATGAAACAAATAGGTTAGGGTTTGATTTTTGATATTCTACTTACTTACATACAAGAACTATCCAGGTACTAAGAGATTGAATCATGAATCAAGACATGAAAATGAAACAAAGGCTCAGCTCAGAAAATTGGGTAGGAAATTTGTCATGATCATATTCTTCTAGATTATGAATATAGAGATGATTATGAGATCATAGCAATTGGTTTCATGTCAAAAGGATTTTTTTAGAATTAGTTATGGATTTTTGAAGTTAGCTTCATGAACTTTGAAACAAAATGAAAAACATGATGATCAAAGACATAAACTCAAGCATCTTGTGAAGAGAAAAGCTTAAAATAGCAAGATTAAGAGAGACTACCTCTTTATGATCAAATAAAATGATGATTTGGATGGTGTTCTTCACAAAATCACCTTGATGTTCTAAGTGTTCTTGAGAAGTTTAGAGAGAAAGATGAAGATGATGAGGATTTAGTGCAGTTTTGGTAATTTGGACATATCTCTCAATATAATTGTCCGTTTTTGATGATGTTTGTGTCGTTGGAAAGAAGAGAGAAAGAGGAACAAATTTCATGGTGAAAGTTTTCCGAGATTCATAACAGAAAATGGTCAGAATTGCTATGCAAAATCTGGCGAGTATGAACACCTTTGGTTGTTCTTGGAGTTCTTAAGAGAAAAGCTTGAACTTTGGAGAGAAATGACATGAAAGAATGAAGAAATCTGCCTAAGTGTGTTGCTAAAGAGGGGGAGCCATAGGTTTAGGGGCAATTTGGTCCAAAATCCCAATGGCAAGGCTTGCAAAATTCATGGAAAGCTAGGGGTAAAATCGTCCTTTCCATGCAAAAATATCCTATATGCGCCATTATGGCCATTATGACTCGGATAAGATCGTCATAAATGCTCGTCACATCAGTCACATCAGCCACCTCAGCTCCGGTGCTGACTCCCTGATTCATCTGACGTCGGTTTTCCTAGAGATATCTCGACGTTTTCGCCCACAGCAAATATAATATTTTAATTTTACGCTAAAATTTTCAAAACTTCCAGTATCGTAGAAAATATGATAAAAACATTTTTCATCTCGTTCAAGAATTAAAATTAGGTTTTCTGAGCATTAAACTTTTACTGTCAGTGAAAACACAAAAAACGGCAGACCGGTTTCCGTCTGAATTTTCAACCAAAAACTTCCCTGAAACCCTATGAAAACAAGTATAACATGGAAATGACCTTGGTTTATCCAAAATCATTTTCTAAGTCTCGGATAAAAATATATATGTTTATATATTTATTACTGATATTAGAAAGCAGTGAAAATCGGGGTGTTACACTTAACTAGAGTTAATTTGTAATCAAGGTTTGGTTAGAATACTTGGTGGAGAATGAAGGGAGGTGTGACTGATTTTGGGTCACAAATGAGGAGGAAGAAGCCAATTTCACTAGTGGAAATAATGTAATATACGGGAACGTTTTACGTCAGTTGACCATATGTTTGACGTTAAAAATGAGGCGGTGACAGTTTTGTAAATATTAAATCACTATTTGCGTCAGTTGTTTAATGAACTGACGTTAAAAGTGATTATTAACACTTTTAACGTCAGTTGTTTATACAACTGATGTTAAAAGTGTTATTTTTACTTCAGTTAAATAAATAACTGACGTAAATAATCAACTCATTCCTATCTTTCTTTCGTTTTCATCTCCATGTTGTCACTCTTAACGCAGATCATCACTCCATATATAGTGCAGTTTATTTCTAATCTTTTTTTTAAAAAAGTTTATTTTTAATCTAAATTAATTAGCTTGAATTAGTAAACAAATTCTTGTGCAAATTAAAATAAATAAACACTTAACATAAAACAAGTTATATGTATAATCAAATCGTATCTCATTGAAGCGATTCATAAGTTACAATTACATGATTAAAAGATAAAAAATTTACGCAAGATAGCACTAAAATATAAAAAAGTTTATGCTTCAACATCATTTTCTTCTCCGTCCTGTCCTCAGAAACTCCAATGGATGCATCTCCTCCCTTACTTGAAGTCCTTGATGCTCCATGTGAATCCACAGACACTTAGGAGCCAAAGCAGAGTGAAGGGTGCACTCGATCTGTTTCAGCAATATTCTTGGAACAGTCACTTGGTTCCAAAGCTGAGGTTTTGGAACTGTAGCTGCTGATTCTCCGGAAGGATGATAATGTGTGCAATTCACATAATGTGATTTACACACCCTTATCACCCATGTAATGTGATTTACACAACCTCAGAAGTTGTTTGACCATTAAGACAGAGACCTTTAAGTCTAGGTATAGGAAGAAAGAGTGATGAAGTTAATCTCCATGGCAGAGCCATATTGTGAAGCAGAAAAATTAAAGGAAGGAAGGAAGCTATTTATAGGAGTAAGGGATGAAGTTACTAGGCATCGTAAGTTGCTAAAAAATTAAATTGATCATTAAGAGCATTAGGTTCCAAGGCGCATTGGGAGTTGGCAGTCATATATTATAAACGTGCAGAAAAGAAAACGCCCGAAGGAATAGGAAGAAATAGACCTTTAAGTCTAGGTATAAACTTAGTGCTCATAAAGAGGATTATAGGTTACAATGTGCAAGGGTAAGTAGCACAGCAGTAATGGGTAATTAAGTAGCAGAGTAGTCAAAGGAATGAATGCTTTTGCAGAAACTTATACACTTTTAACGTCAGTTGTTGAATAAAATTGACGTTAAAAGTGTTTTTAAAATAAAAAATATTTATTTTTAACGTTAGTTGTTTATACAATTGACGTTAAAAGTATGATTTTTACTTCAGTTAAATAAACAGCTGACGTAAATAATCCTATATCCCTATCTGAAATGCCCTGTTGTCACTCTTAACACAGGTCAATCCACATCTATAGTGCAGTTTATTTCTAAAATTTTTTGTTTAAACAAGTTTGTTTTTAATCTTAATTAATTAGCTTGAATTAGTAAACAAATTCTTGTGCAAATTAAGATAAATAAACACTTAACATAAAACAAGTTATATATGAATCTCATTGAAGCGTTCATAAGTTACAATTAATTACATGATTAAAAGATAAAAAATTTCTGCAACATAGCCCTAAAATATAAAAAAGTTTCTGCTTCAACATCATTTTCTTCTCAGTCCCGTCCTCAGAAATTCAAATGGATGCATCTCCTACCTCACTTGAATTCCATGATGCATCGTGATTAATCAAAGTGAAAGGGATATTTGCATCACCTCCATCACTGGAATTCCTTGATGCATCATCTCGAATCCACAGTCACTTGCAGCCAAAGCAGAGTGAAAGGGATGACTGGGATGAAATAAAGTGAGGGAATCACATTACGTGATTTACTCAACTTTACCATCCATGTAATGTGATTTACACAACCTCAGAAGATTTTTGACCATTAAGACAGAGACCTTTAAGTCTAGGTATAGGAAGAAATAACAAAGGTCTCAGAGCCATTTTGTGAAGGAATAGAAATATAGAGGAAAAGAAGAGGCAGTGATGTCAGATCGATACGAGAAGAATGGTAATTTATATAGAGAATGATTTTTACACAACACTTTTAACGTCAGTTGTATTCAACAACTGACGTTAAAAGTGTTTTTTTTTTAAAAATATTAATATTTAACGTCAGTTTTTTAATACAACTGACGTTAAACAATTACTGTTAACGTCAGTTGTTTAATAAAACTGACGTTAAATGATGGTTTTTTTTTGTTTTTTTATTATAACGTTTACACCCGCGCGCCTTCTGCACTTCGCTCTGTACGTACGTCTCTTTTCTCTTTTCATCACGCTCAACCCTAGATCACTCTCAACCCTCACTCTCACTCTCACCCAGTACAGAACCCTAATCGCGAGCTCATCTCCACCGCAACCACCGCGATGGCTTCTTCTCCACCACCGTGAGGTACACTATTAACCCTAACTCTGTCCTTCCATTCATTCTTTGCAATAACTTGACATCTCTCTTTCCCCTTCCCGCGCACTAACTCTCCTTGTCCCTCTGCTCTCAGTAACCACATCGAACGTTGGCCACCACTCGAGCTCCCCTCCCCACCACCACGCGAGCACCTATTTCTGGTGAGTATTTAAGGCACATTTTTGTATTTTTGGTTTTGAGTGTATGTTGAAACTGTAGTCTCAGTAGTTGAAACTTGAAACCGTGAGTTTGAGTTGTTTGGAATGTACGTCTCTATTTTTGGTTTTGAGTGTATGTTGCTCTACTGGTTGATCTGTCACGGCCGTGATGCTCATCACGGCTAGGCCGTGATCAGTTCTGCCTGTGATGGCATGGTCTGGTTCAGTTGGCACGTTACGACCGTGATGGACATCACTGCCAGGCCGTGACCAGTGCTTGGCAATCTTCAAAAACTATAGTTTTCAATCTCCTGTATTGTCCTTATATTGGATATATGTTTTGTATATCTACAGGACCTATCTAGTTATGGATCGTAGTTGGATGGTTTGTAAGCGTACTAGTGCTGAGTATTTGAAGGGGGTGGGAGAATTTATAGAATTTACTCAAAGGAATGTTCCTAATAGTAATGGAATGTTCTGTTGTCCTTGTGTCAAGTGTTTGAATACGAGGAAATGTATGGTGAAGGATATACGTACTCATTTGATTTGTGAAGGTATTTGCTTGAGTTATACAAGATGGATATGGCATGGTGATGTGTTGTTGAGTAGTATGGCGAGTGTCTCCCAAAGAGAGGACGTTGACGTAGATATGGAGGATGATCGAGTAGAGGACATGATCCGTGATATTGGACAAGAATCTTTTCATTGAGCTCATGTGTATGATAGGTTGTGCGGTGATGCGGATAAGCCTTTATATCCAGGGTGTACTACTCATACACGGTTGTCGGCGGTGCTAAAATTGGTTTATGTGAAGGCGAGAAATGGTTGGACCGATAAAAGCTTCACGGAATTGCTTGAAGTGTTGAAAGACTTGCTTCCGGAGGACAACACATTGCCTGACCGTAAATATGAGGCCAAGAAGGTATTGTGTCCTATGGGTATGGAGTATAAGAAGATACACGCATGCCCCAATGATTGCATATTGTACACCGGTGTTCATGAAGACAATCACGATTTCCCCAAATGTGGGTTATCACGATACAAAGTGAAGGGTGGTGATGATGATGATGATCTTGATGATGTGAGAAAAAAGGGTCCTCCTGCGAAGGTGTTGTGGTATCTTCCAATAATTCCAAGGTTCAAGCGATTGTTTGCCAATGCGAAAGATGCGAAGAATCTTAGATGGCATAATGATGAGAGGAAACATGATGGAAAGGTTCGTCATCCTGCTGATTCTATTCAATGGAAGAATATCGATACTATGTTTCCGGATTTCGCCGATGATCCAAGAAACCTAAGGCTTGGACTTGCTACGGATGGAATGAATCCTTATGGTAACATGAGTAGTGTTCATAGTTCATGGCCTGTTCTGTTGGTAATTTACAACATGACCCCTTGGTTGTGCATGAAGCGCAAATACATGATGTTGTCTATGATGATTTCGGGACCAAAGCAACCGGGAAAGTTGAGGCTGCTACAATCTTGTGCCAATTGGAGATGTATTTTCCTCCTTCCTTTTTCGACATAATGGTTCACTTAATTGTTCATTTGGTGAGGGAGATTAGATTATGTGGGCCGGTTTTTCTGAGATGGATGTACCCAGTTGAGCGCTACATGAAGATCTTGAAAGGGTACGTGAAGAATCCTCATCGTCCAGAAGCATCTATTGTTCAAAGGTATGTTGCAGAAGAAGCTATTGAGTTTTGTTCGGACTACCTTCATAACACGGATCCTATAGGGGTTCCTAAGCCTCGGCATGATGAGATTAGATGTCAAGGTAAGGGTACACATGGCTTAAGAATTAATAGGAAGGATCGGGAGGAAGTGCTTCAAGCATATTTGAATGTATTGAACAACATCGAATGTGTTCAGCCTTTCTTATTTGAACATAAAAGAAAAGTCAATCAAGAAAACCCTCGAATGAGCGAAAGGTGGTTGTTGAACAAGCATAACAAGACTTTCTTACCATGGTTCAAGGAAGAAATGCTTAAGGATGGTAGTACTGCTTCTGATGACGTAAGATGGCTAGCACGTGGGCCTAGGTTCAACGTCATATGGTGGAGCGGATACGACATAAATAACTTTTCCTTTTATACAAAGGAACAAGATAACAAGAGTACCATGCAAAATAGTGGGGTTATGATCGTGGCCGAAGCAATGCACTTCTCTAGTGCAAAGGACACAAAACCCATTCAGACACCGAGACCTTACTTTGGATATATTGAAGATATTTGGGTGCTCGATTACACTAAGCTTACGGTTCCGGTATTTAAATGTAAGTGGGTTGATAGTAACGGTGGTGTACAAATCGACGAATTGGGGTTCACATTGGTAGACCTCAACAAGTTAGGTCATATAAATGAGCCTTTCATAATGGCTTCCCAAGCAAAACAAGTGTTCTACATCACTGATCCTTCTAACAAAAGGTTGTCCGTGGTTCTCCAAGGAAAAAGCATGTATAATGGTAGTGATGAAAATGAAGATTCAAATCTTGATATTCCTGAGACTCCTTCTTTTTCAACAAACATGCCTACTATAATCGAGGAGACACAGGTGGACGATGTAAATGCCACTCGTGATGATCATCACGAAGGGATATTGATATAGGTAGTTTAAACTTAGTATACATTTATTTTTATTTATATTTCTGTATTTATTTTGAGTTATAACCTATGTTAATAAATATATATTGTTTCTGAACAGGCATACATATGGATCATTGTTCCATTTTTCCTTTGCAATTCTGTAACGTGTGTGATATTCTGTGTTACTGGGATATTTACTGAATGCAGGGATAGCTGAGGGGAGTGATATTTTAAAACTGAATTTAAAAAAAAAAATACCATTAACGTCAGTTGTATCATACAACTGACGTTAATAGTATTTTATAAAATATACAGTACACTATTAACGTCAGTTGTTTATTACAACTGACGTTAAAATTAAGACCTTTAACGTCAGTTCTTTATAACAATTGGCGTTAGTTTTAACAAAATTAACGTCAATTTTGTTAAAGAACTGACGTTAATTTTGACAAAATTAACGTTAGTTGTGTTAAAGAACCGACGTTAATAGTGTTATATTTAACGTCAGTTGTCAACTGACGTTAAAATTTTAACTTTTAACATCAGCTGTATTTACGTCAGTCAGTATTCTGACGTAAAAATTCAATTTTAACTAACGTAAAAAGCACTTATTGCACTAGTGTTTGGCTTTGTCTTGCCTTAACCATGGTTAAAAACTAACGAGGATATGTTAGGTTAAGCTTAAGGGTATTTTGGTCATTTCACCTAAAAACTCATAATTCCTAACATTAATTGCTTCATAAATTCTTGACGAGTCCTCCCATAGCTCAGCTCCTCAAATTTCCAGTTCTATCTCTGCCGTTCCGTTTTCGATTCCGTCAGTTCTCCGATTAGTGTTTTACGACGGTATAAAAACAAAATATTTCGTTTTCGATTGAAAATTTTCAAAATCACCAAACTCGTTGGAAATATTATTTAAACATAAACCATTTCATTCACGAGTCAAAATTAGGTTTTCTGATGATTAAAATCTTACTGTCAGTGAAAACACCAACGGTTTTCCATTCGAACTTTCACCAAAATTCGTCCGAATAAACATAATATTTTATTTCTGATCTGAAATCTGTAAAGTAGAATTCCTCACGAACAAAACATAAAAAAATGTTTACAAATTTTCAGTTTCGGGTGAAATTAAGGTTTTCTGCCGGTATAAAATTATACTATCAGTTAAAAAACACAGATCAGTTTCCGTCAAAGTTTTAAACCCAAAATTTCACCGTAACCCTCTTCTATAATTTAGAGTATGAATATGATTTTGTTTTATCCAAAATAATTTTCTCGGTCTCAGATAGAAATATAATTAAATATATTTTTACAATTATAACAGCGTAATTATAAACAGACTGTTACAAAAGACCCTTGTTCCAGCTCTGTTTCAGTTTTATGTTATGGGAAAGGGAGCATGGGCGTACTCCCCATTCATCATGGGCGTGCTTCCCGGAGCATGGCCGTACTGATATGGGCAGAAAGGGTTAGAGACCCTTTGCCAAATCCTTTCGGGTAAAACATGGATTAAACCTATATGCTTTTACTAAGACTTTAAACATTAATTTCATCACTTTTGGCTTAATCTTCATTTCTTATAATTAAGGGGATTTAATCCTGTAATCCGGTTTTATTTAATTATCCCTAAGCACTCATGGATCAATCCCTGCGGTCTTTAACTAAACCTTTTTGGCATAATTCTCACCCTCATTACTGTCATTCAATTTTATGAACAAGATGGGAAAAACCTCCCTTATCATCAGTAACAGATTTAACATCGTTTTATCATTAATGCTTCCATACGAACAACTAACAATCAATTAATGATAAAACATCCAAACATGGCATCAAACATTCAACATGTTATAACAACAACATCAATATCAAATATACCAAAATATGCATGTTAAACATTCATACCATAAACACATAGTCACACATTCATGTTATCAACAAATACTCATTTAGGCATTTTATCAAACATAAGGGTTATGGGAACCCTTCGCCTTACGCTACCCCCAAGCCTACATACTCATACTATCCCTTCTCCCCATACCTGGTCTGACAATCTAATCTACGATCACTTTGAGCGAATCCAAACTTGGTCCACTCGAACGGTTCAACGGATCTTGGTCAAGAACATCAAAGAAAGAAGGAGTAATTAATCCCCAATGCAAGAAAACAAAAGGAGATTAACAAAGGGTTTACAAGATTACCTTAATTGACACTAATGCGCGGTTTATTCTCCTATCCCAAAAGGAAACACCAAGAGTCTTGAGGAGGTTCAAGGGGAGGGAGAGAAGAGGAGAGGGTTTCTGACAACCTAGGACTGAGAAAATGAAACAAAATAAGGGTCGTAACTTGTAACCCTCCTGACTCACTTATTTATATTGTCAGGCAAAAAATCTTTGAGAACTAGACACAGCTGTGTCTATTAGGAGACACAGCCGTATCCTGGCCAAAATGGAATTTATGAGCACTAGACACAGCTGTGTCTATCAGGAGACACACCTGTGTCCTGGACTAGATCAACGTTCTTGGAATTTGACACAGCTGTGTCTATCAGGAGACACAACTGTGTCCCGACCAAAATAACATTTACGAGAATTAGACACAGCTTTGTCTATCAGGAGACACAGCTGTGTCCCTGGCCAGAACAACATTTTCGAAGTGATTTAGAGAGTTAGACATAGCTGTGTCTATAAGGAGACACAACTGTGTCCAGCTCCAGGAGAGAGAAACATATGCATTAGAAAGGGATATTTTACCAGAAAATCCCACTTAATCCCATCTTAAATTCCCTAAAGCACTTTTCTAATAATCCAGCACAACATACAACTATATACAACGCACAAAAAACATATATACGAAATATGGGGTGTTACACACACCATATTCCTTCAGAATGTTGAGATCAAAGTGGTGCTCCATCCCAACTTCAGCGGTTTCAACGTTGAACACAACATTTGCACAAGTTGCCATTGATGCAGATTGATGGTTTTGTGAGAGGAAAGAGAGGAAATTTCTTTCGTAAAAGGAGTTTCAGAGAATGTGAGAAATTTTTCAGAAGAAAGAAACTTAATCAAGGTGAAAATATTTTTCGTTTGAAAATAAAGTTTTAATAATAAGAAAATTGGTTAGGGGACATGCATTTAATGCTGACACGACGTATATTTATGGAAACAGCAAAAAGCGGTTTTTACAAATGATGGATAAACTGACTCAGCGAGAGAGAATGTGAATTTACTATGTCTTAGACAAAGATTTAATGTAATAAATGCAAATAATAATAAAATCATTAGACTAGGTAGATTTCATTAGGCATAAGATATTAGACTGCATATCATGCAATAGACAAGCATTTAACACATATTGGTCGACCTATGTTGGACGACACCTTAAT
Organism: Sophora flavescens; assembly: GCA_030762895.1. Lineage (NCBI taxonomy): Eukaryota > Viridiplantae > Streptophyta > Magnoliopsida > Fabales > Fabaceae > Sophora > Sophora flavescens. The sequence continues at coordinate 53,209,358 of CM061062.1, read as the reverse complement.
CAATATAAACCATGTGAAGATGCTTGCGAATGAAAATAAATTTGTCTTCGGCTAGAGATTTAGTAAAGATATCTGCCCATTGATGGTCAATATCTACAAATTGATTATCAAAAACATCTTTTTTCACATAATCTATAATGAAATGATGTTCTATCTCTATGTTCTTAGCTTTGGAAATTGAAGATTGGATTTTTAGATAGATTGATTGCAGCAGTGTTATCACACATAAGTGGAATACTAATTACAAACACATTGTAGTCCTCCAATTGATGTTTGATCCAGAGAAGTTGTGAGCAAAAACTAGCTGCAGATATGTATTCAGCTTCAGCAGTTGATAAGGCAATGATATTTTGTCTTTTGCTTGACCATGAGACTAGACAAGCTCCAATGAAGTGGCATCCTCCATTGGTGCTTTTCCTTTCTATGCAATCTCCAGCATAGTCAGCATCACAAAAACCAACTAATATGTAATCATTTTTCTTAAAGCACAAACCCAGATTAGTAGTACCCTTTAAATATCTAAATATTCATTTTACTGCTGATAAGTGAGACTCTATTGGATCAGATTGAAAATGAGAACATAAATAAACATTGAACATAATGTCAGGTCTAGACGCAGTAAGATATAGAAGAGATCCAACCATACCTTTGTATACCTTTTGGTCTACCTTTTTATCTTTATCATCTTTGTTCAGTATGGACGTGGGATGTATGGGTGTATTCATTGGTTTGCAATAATCCATCTTGAATTTCTTCAAGAGTTCCTTAGTGTACTTCGTTTGATGAATGTACACCTCGTCCACAGTTTGTTTCACTTGAAGATCAAGGAAGAATTTGAGTTCTCCCATCATGTTCATTTCAAATTCCTTTTTCATAAGCTTAGAGAATTCCTTACATAGATACTTGTTAGTTGTACGAAAGAGTATTTTATCAACATATATTTGAACAATTATAAAATTGGACTTGTTGGATTTTCTAAACAAGGTTGTATCAACCTTTCCTCTACTAAATCCATTATCCATTAGAAATGAACTGAATCTTTCATACCAAGCTCAAGGACTTTGTTTTAGACCGTATAAAGCTTTCTTTAGCTTATATACATGTTCAGGATGGGTTTCACTTTCAAAACCCGATATTGCACGACATATACTTCTTCATTTATAAAACCATTTAATAATTCACTTTTAACATCCATTTGATAGGGCATAATATTATTATGTGCAGCAAATGATAATAAAATGCGTATAGCTTCTAGTCTAGCTATTGGAGCAAAGGTTTCAGTGTAATCAATACCTTCTTCTTAAGATTAGCCTTGAGCAACTAGTCTAGCTTTGTTTCTTACCACCTTACAATTTTCGTCTAGTTTGTTTCTGTAGACGTGTTTGGTTACTATGACTGATTTGTCCTTCGGAAGAGGTATAAGATTCTGTTGGTGATGCCGGCAAGTGTACCGGGTCGTCGCAAGTAATAAAATAACACGGTAAGTAATTACCGAGGTCGAACTCAGGGATTGGGCTACCAATTCGACTAATCCGCGGGAAATCCGATACGTTTGGTCAAGTTAGAGAGAAGTGGTTGAGAGAGAGAGATTATGATCGCAATTCAAGTAACAAATCGAATAAAGCTAAGGTGATTAAATTCAGAAATTAAAATATCCAAGGTCTCAATTCCACCTACCCAATCATGTATAGTACCCAATTGATGATGTATTCCTCCCTAAGTTCAATTACAATGTCAACCGGGACCCCCAAATTCTCCTATATCCACTATCGTGCTCAATAGGACATATTCGACGATTGGATTAATTACTTGCTAGGTCTCATAATCCTAATCTCGAATTCTATTAAACCTTGTTCCCTATATGGTTGCACTAATCAAATAAATCCACTGTCGTGCTCATTATTCAATTAATGATTCCAATTCAAGTTCTCAAACGCGACTCGCCGTTCGGCCTCAAACACGTTAACTAGTTAATCATGCAACACATATGATCAACGCAATAATATCAGAATTGGAAAACATTCATAAGAGAAGGGGAGAAAAACATACATCACAAGAACACTACACCGCCATGGGTGGCTTCATTGATCCCTCGGACGAGGGGATTAGTTCCTCATGCCCGTGACGACGCACAAACAATCGGCAATAATCTCCATAATAATAAACTAAAAGAAGAAAAGAAAAGAGAAAGGAGACGCAGCTCCAGAAACAAGGATTCGCACACAATCTGATCTACAACCGTGGCTAACAACTTGATACCTAAATCTGATCTGCAACAGCCTTTAAATAAGGATTCTGTTTCTCGTCCGCTCGCGGGGCGAGCTTACTCTCGCGACGCGAATTTTAGTTTTGGCGCGCATTCAAGTTTGGATTTTCGCGAGGCGAGGGTGTGTTCGCGGGGCGAGTCTTCCAACTTCAATCTGTCACAGCCGTGACATTCATCACGGCTGGGCCGTGATGGTCTCTGTCTTCCAGGGTCTTCAGGCTCTCGCGAGGCGAGCTGTCTCTCGCGGGGCGAGACTTCAAACCTAAATTTGTCACAGCCGTGACCTTAATCACGGCTATGCCGTGATAGTCTTTGTCTTGCAGGTCTTTAGACTCTCGCGGGGTGAGAAGATGTTCGCGTGGCGATCCAGAAATGATGACTTTTGCTGCTTTGTTGACCTTCAGTCTCGCGGGACGAGAATCCACTCGCGAGGCGAGTGTCTCCAGAATTGCAATTTCCACTATTTCTTGGCTTTCCTTGACTCCCGGAGCTTCACTTATTGACCTGAAAACACCAAAAGCAACCAAAAGCATAATTCTATCCAAAATAAGCTAAAAACTACACAAAAGACACAAAACGAGTCAAAGTCCAACTTAGGAACAAAACAAGGTAAATTTGGGCGAAAACGAGAGTGAACTCGACTAATTGGCACATAAACCCTAGTTCATCTAGTCATAAAACTAGATAAGCCAGAGGCTTATCAAAACACCCCAAACTTAAACCTTGCTTGTCCCCAAGCAAGCTAAAACTCAAAAACGACTCAAGACTTGGCAAGCCTAAAGGAATCAATCGATTTCGCACAAATTTCATGCAATCAAAACAGTTTTTCTCCAATGATCTCCCCCCCCCCCCCTACATCAATGTAATCCCCACATTCATTTACTTTAAACATTTGAGAACTTCATCATTCATGCAATCATTAATCTAAGTTGAGATTCAGAGTCACACACAAAAAGAAGATCACCAATTTCAAACAATTGCCTTCCTCACAAGGGTATGTAAAATTTCACTCATTCGCTCAAATTCGTCTAGGCCTTCAACTTTTTCACTCAATTTCACTTATCAAGAGCACTTCCCATGAATTTGATTTTCATCTCAAAAGTAGTTCCCACGTAAACATGAATGCAACATCAGAAGGTCTTTTAAAGGTTGTAATGGGGCCTGGCTCAGGGTAGGATATACAAGGATAGAGGCTAAGTCCCTAGGATCAATGAGAGCATGAAACTAATATCACAACAATTGAATTCACTCTCATATTATTCTCTTCCTTGCATTTGGTGGCTACACACCTCTTCCTTTTTATATTTATTTTTCTTTGCCCTTTTTGGCACATATTCAATGCTTTTCATCACCTTTTTTTTTTTCAAGCCTTAGGCCCTTACTTCCGTTTTTCTTTTTCTCAACTATGATTCATGAACTTGTAGCCACCCCAAACTTAGTTCCACAACAACACTCACAAAGCTAAAATTCCATACTCTCCTAAATCCTAGGATAGGGGAAAATCATGGTTTTTTTGAGTTAATGGCTTGTAATGTAAGGTCATCAAGAACAATAGGCTTCAAGGCTCAATGTGGCTAACTAGGGATCATTCATCAAGGTTGGTTCAATTTATGGCCAAGTAGTTAATTCAAATAAAATTGCCTAAATCATTTGATGCAACACATAAACATGCAAACCATGAAGAGATTCAAGCAAATTCGGGAAAGTGCAACTTACAGTGATTCACACATTCAAAAACAGAGTTGGAGGCTCAAATCCTCACCTGGACATTTTACAAATTGTTTGACCGAGATACGATTCCTAGTGTGTGCACCCCCTCACCCCAAACTTATCATAAATCAAGTAATCACAATAAAATTCTCAAAGTTCAATTTTCAATTTTTCACATGGGGATCAATTTTCTATTTTCAGAACCTAGGGGGAAATCATCAATGGTCAAATAATTCATGCAATCAGTTTATGCTCAATTTAATTAAATTCCAACAAGCTTGCCGACACACATTCATACAAAAACTCTTGATCTTCTCAAATTATTCAAGAGTGACAAAAAAAAAAAAAAAACAAACAAACAAAAGTGAGGAGAGGAGAGAATACTCCCTGATCAAATTTCCATGGTTGCCTCCTCATCAAATTGGTCTCACGGCCTCCCTTCTGTTGCATAGCATCCTGGAAGAACTCCTGCAATTTAAATCCTTAAGTGCAGATTCGCGAGGCGAGATATAACTCGCGAGGCGAATCTGGAAAAACTGTTTCCCCACTTTCCAGAATAGCGAGGCGAGTAGTATCTCGCGAGGAGAATCTGGAATTCCAATAGATGATATGCCCAGAATGGCGAGGCGACAGTAGACCTCGCGACACGAGACAGAAAAGTGAGCAACCCCAGAGATTCAGGGCTCCGTCTCGCGCGGCCAATGTGGATTCGCGTGGCGAATCAAGCTTTTTTTTTTTTTTATAAATGAAAATGATAGAACTAAAAATAAAGGATACCTAGCTTGGGTTGCCTCCCAAGTAGCGCTTTTTTAACGTCCCGAGCCTGACTCAAGTCACCCCTAAGGGTTAATCCGGACGTAGATCTTGGTTGCCATGCCCTGCCTCAATCCGTTTCCTGTAGGCTCTTGCCCTTTCATATGCTCGCAAGCTGTTCCCGGACAGCTCATTTAAGTCCAGCATCCTTCTATAATCAGCACGAACTCTCCACTCCGTGATGATCCTTTTTGGGATCAACTCATTATCTGCGTTGACCATCACGGTTGTGCCACCCTTCAACCTTGGTGCTTTACCATTCTTTTTCATGCCTTTGTTGCTGAGCTCTTCCCTTGCACATTCTTCCCTTGGGAGACTCGATAAGGCTTCCATGTCTTTCAACCACTCGAGATAGACCTCATCCCCCAAAGGGCCTTTTTTCTCACTATCATCATGGGATTTTACCAACACTTGAGCAAGTGAAGAACCATGGGCTTCTCTAGTTGCCCTTGCCTTCGCAGTTGGATCCACCATATCCAATCGATACACTTCCGTCCTCTCTGCAGGGTGCTTCATTGTTTCAAAGAGATTGAAGACTACCTCCTCATCTTGCACCCTTAGAGTGAGTTTCCCTTGTCGCACATCTATCAAGGCACCCCCAGTGGCCAAGAAGGGCCTACCCAATATGAGAGGGATCTCGGCGTCTTCATCCATATCAAGCACTACAAAGTCCGCCGGAAATATAAGCTTGTCCACCTTCACTAACAAGTCTTCGACCACCCCATAAGGATATTTTATAGAGCGGTCGGCCAGTTGGAGCGACATCCGTGTATCCTTGACTTCTTGGATCCCCAACCTCTTCATCATAGAGAGGGGCATCAAGTTGATGCTTGCCCCTAGATCACATAATGCCTTCCCTACAGTCATCTCCCTAATGGTACATGGTATAGAAAAGGAATCGGGATCCTTCAACTTTGGAGGGAGTTTTCTCTGAAGGATGGCACTACACTCCTCGGTCAAAGCAACCGTTTCCTCATCCTCTATTCTCCGCTTCTTGGTGAGAAGATCCTTCATAAACCGGGCATATGATGGCATCTGTTCCAAGGCTTCCGCGAATGGAATGTTAATCTGAAGTTTTCGGAAGACATCAAGGAATTTGTTGAACTGCTTATCCTGATGAGGCTTCTTCAATCTTTCAGGATACGGTACCTTCATGTAAGGTGGGAGGTCTTGGGGTTCAACCCACTTCTTCTTTCGGAACTCTTCATCCACAAGCTTGACCTTCCCCCTTGCTCCGGTTCCTTGTCACTTGCTAACTTCTCTTTTTCAGGTTGCTCTTCTTCAACATGTGGTTGTTCCGGGGCCTTGTCATTCTGAGAACTAGTTGCACCCCTGTTAGGTACCAACACTCTTCCGCTTCTAGTAGATATGACATTGCATTGTCCCTTGGGGTTGTTCTCGGTATCACCTGGGAAAGTGCCTGGGGGACACTCATTCAGTTGCTTTGCGAGCTGAGCTATTTACATTTCTAGATTGTGCATTGTCGCCCCCGTATACGTTGTCAACTTGTCAACTTTCGTGTTCACCGTCTCTATGTGGATTACCATCTTTTCCATTGCCGCATTCATCTTCTCAAAAGCCAATTCCCAAGTCTGCCTTCCACTATCTGTTAATTGCAACTGATTATGCCCCTGAAAAGCCTGCTGAGTATTACACTGTTGAATTCCAATGTTCGGCCTTATACCCTGATGAGGTTGTTGCCAATTCTGCTGAGGAGGTTGTTGACCGGCTAGACCACCATTAGCATTACTCCAAGCGAAACCCGGATGGTCTCTCCTCATGTACCCCCTATTCTGATTCTGATTGTAGTCATTTTGTCTGTTCCTCTGATAGTTATTCTGGGGCACAATGTCATAAAAGTTGTGGCATGAGTCCACATGTTCCTGAGGGAAATTGAACTGGCAGCTCCGAGTGTCATGATCTCCATTACAAATTTCACAACCTGGAGGCATTCCCTCGTGTATCACACTAACTTTCTTGCTCTCTGACAAAGCCGCAACTTGCATCTTCAATGATTTGACTTGCTCTAGAATGGCTTCCATTGTTCCAGCACTGACTCCACTTGAGTTTTCCCTTCCACGGTTGTAATCATTATATGACATCTTTTCCAATAATGCCCATCCGTCCTCAGCCGATAAGTATGAGAAAGAACCGCCAGCTGCGGCATCACAGTTCATCTGATAGCGTCCCCTCAACCCATTAAAGAAGTGCTGAACTTTGGAGACGGGGTCAAAGAACGTTGAAGGGCATCTTCTCAATAAGCCATTGTACCTCTCCCAAGCTTCATTATAGGTTTCATCCTCTGTTTGCCTGAAAGACGTAACGGCTATTCTTGCTTGTGCCGCTTTCTGAGGAGGAAAATATTTGGTTAGGAACTTTTGTGCCATTTGCTCCCAAGTTCGATCTTTGTTCCTATCCAAGCTGTCAACCCAATCGCGAGCGACATCCCTAAGAGAGAGAGGGAAAAGCCGCAAGCGAAACTCATCTTGTGAGACTCCTCTTGTCTTCTGTAAGTCACAAGCTTCAAGGAAGCGAGTGATGTGTCTATGAGGGTCCTGTTTGCCACTCCCATCAAACTGATTCTCGCGGATCTGGAATGTGACACATGCTTCCACTCTGAAAGAGTCTGTATTCAGGTTGCCCCTCACAATAGAAGAGTCACAATCACCCAAGCTGGGTAGATCGTACTCGAAGAGAGGCTTGTAACGAGGAGGAGGAGGAGGAGGATTTTCTTCGGCCATGTCCTCAAGATTAATCGCTTCAAGCCTCTTTCTTTCTCTGACTTCCTTCCTTAAGCGCTTCTCGGTCTTGGTGATCTCCGAATCAAATAGCAAGTCCTCTTGTGAAAGGGTACCTCGCATACAAAAACACGGCAAGACCAAGTGGAATCAAAAAAGTAGAGAAAAAATAATAAAGAAATAACAGAAAAATAAAATAAAAATCAACTTAACCAATCAATCAAATTTCCTAAAAATTAGGAAAACTGGCTGTGCCAATCCCCGGCAACGGCGCCAAAAACTTGTTGGTGACGCCGGCAAGTGTACCGGGTCGTCGCAAGTAATAAAATAACACGGTAAGTAATTACCGAGGTCGAACTCAGGGATTGGGCTACCAATTCGACTAATCCGCGGGAAATCCGATACGTTTGGTCAAGTTAGAGAGAAATGGTTGAGAGAGAGAGATTATGATCGCAATTCAAGTAACAAATCTAATAAAGCTAAGGTGATTAAATTCAGAAATTAAAATATCCAAGGTCTCAATTCCACCTACCCAATCATGTATAGTACCCAATTGATGATGTATTCCTCCCTAAGTTCAATTACAATGTCAACCGGGACCCCCAAATTCTCCTATATCCACTATCGTGCTCAATAGGACATATTCGACGATTGGATTAATTACTTGCTAGGTCTCATAATCCTAATCTCGAATTCTATTAAACCTTGTTCCCTATATGGTTGCACTAATCAAATAAATCCACCGTCGTGCTCATTATTCAATTAATGATTCCAATTCAAGTTCTCAAACGCGACTCGCCGTTCGGCCTCAAACACGTTAACTAGTTAATCATGCAACACATATGATCAACGCAATAATATCAGAATTGGAAAACATTCATAAGAGAAGGGGAGAAAAACATACATCACAAGAACACTACACCGCCATGGGTGGCTTCATTGATCCCTCGGACGAGGGGATTAGTTCCTCATGCCCGTGACGACGCACAAACAATCGGCAATAATCTCCATAATAATAAACTAAAAGAAGAAAAGAAAAGAGAAAGGAGACGCAGCTCCAGAAACAAGGATTCGCACACAATCTGATCTACAACCGTGGCTAACAACTTGATACCTAAATCTGATCTGCAACAGCCTTTAAATAAGGATTCTGTTTAAACAAGGATACGTGATGGTCTCTGTCTTCCAGGGTCTTCAGGCTCTCGCAAGGCGAACTGTCTGTCGCAGGGCGAGACTTCAAACCTAAATTTGTCACAGCCGTGACCTTAATCACGGCTATGCCGTGATAGTCTCTGTCTTGCAGGTCTTCAGACTCTCGCGGGGCGAGAAGATGTTCCCGTGGCGATCCAGAAATGATGACTTTTGCTGCTTTGTTGACCTTCAGTCTTGCGGGGCGAGAATCCACTCACGATGCGAGTGTCTCCAGAATTGCAATTTCCACTATTTCTTGGCTTTCCTTGACTCCCGGAGCTTCACTTATTGACCTGAAAACACCAAAAGCAACCAAAAGCATAATTCTATCCAAAATAAGCTAAAAACTACACAAAAGACACAAAACGAGTCAAAGTCCAACTTAGGAACAAAACAAGGTAAATTTGGGCGAAAACGAGAGTGAATTCGACTAATTGGCACATAAACCCTAGTTCATCTAGTCATAAAACTAGATAAGCCAGAGGCTTATCAGATTCCAAACTTCACTTCTTTCAAATTGATTCAACTCCTCTTGCTTGGCTAGAATCCACCCCTCATCCAGTAGATCCTCATCTACTAACTTTGGTTCCAATTCAGAGACAAATGCAGAATCTGCATGGTTTTTGAAAGTTGATCTTGTCCTTATTTTGTCACTGGGACTTCCAATGATTTGCTCTTGAGGATAGTAATTCTTAAAGTGTCATGACCTCTGATTGTCGTTTTGTTGTGAAGTGGATGCTTCTGATCCATTTTGTTAGTAGTCTACCAGTTCATCATTCTTGATGGTTACTTGACCACCCGAGGCTTTGAGATTTAAATCTATAAAAGCTTCATCTAGCTCTGATAGTTTTTTATCAGGATGTTTGTCTTCAAATCTAACATGTATACTTTCTTCAACAATTAAAGTTCAAGAGTTATAGGCTCTAAACCCTTTAGATGACTAAGAATATCCTAACAGATTTCCATTATCCACTTTAGCATCAAACTTACCAAGTTGATCTTTAGTATTTAGTATAAAACATTTCCAACCAAAAGAATGAAAGTAAGATATGTTGGGTTTTCGTCCTTTCAACTATTCATAAGGAGTCTTATTCATAAGTGGTCTAATGTACTGAATATAGCAGGCAGTGTTAACAAATTCAACTAAGAAGTGTCTAGGGACAGAGTTGTCATTGAGCATTGTTCTAGCCATCTCTTGATAAGATCGGTTCTTTCTCACTACCACACCATTTTGCTATGGTGTTATAGGTATTAAGAAGTTGTGAAGAATGCCACCTTCTGCACAGAACCTTTCAAATAGCTCATTTTCAAACTCTCCCCCATGGTCACTTTTGATTGATGTGATACACATGCCTTTTTTATTCTATACACATTTGAAGAATATAGAAAAGACCTTGAATGACTCATCCTCTTGAGCTAAGAGCATAACCCATGTCCATCTAATGTAGTCGTCTACTATGACTAGACCGTACTTCTTTCCAGTAACTGAAACAGTCCTTGTTGGACCAAAAAGATCAAGGTGTAGCAGCTTTAATGGTCGTGGTGGTAATAACAATGTTCTTAGATTCAAAATAACTTTTAACTTGTTTTCCCTTTTGACATGCATCATAGGGAGCATCAGGTTTGTACTTAAGGTTTGGTAATCCTCTCATGAGGTTATGCTTGTTCAAATTTGAGATTAACCTCAAGCTTGCATTACCTAGCCTTTAGTGCTAAATCCATGGCTCATTTTCAATGGAACCTAGACATGATACACTCTGATTTTTGAGGTCCTTTAAGTCAATCTTATACACATTGTTGTGCCTCTTTGCAGCGAACAAGATAGATCCAAAAGTTTGCTTGACACTACACATGTTTTTGTCAAAGGAAACAACAAACCCAATATCACACAAGTGACTGATCAGCCTCTGACTCGACTAGTTTTTAACTAGTAAGACCATAGGTTTTATTCGAGTTTAATCTCGATTTCGCCCAAATTTGGATGTAATTGTCCTCAAGCAACATTTTGAGTCTCTTAAGTAGTTTTAGGGTATTTTAGTTGATTTTGAGTCGAATAAAGCACTTACTGCTATTTCATGTTTTCAGGTTGATAGGAAAAGCAAGAACGGAAGAACACCTGAAGTAGAGGCCATCACGCCCAAGCTGTGACACTGGTCACGGCCGTGATGAGCTACCCATGGAAGACAGAAAGGATCACGGCCCAGCCATGATGGAGGTCACGACCGTGACAGATCAGCACCCATGGACAGAAAGGATCACGGGCTGGCCGTGATAGGTATCACGGCCGTGACAGGCTAGAATTTGAAAGCGCGCCCATTCCAGAAAGCATCACGACCGTGATGCGTGGCCACCTTATAAAATAGAAGCGCACCAGACAGAACAGGGATCCAGTTTTTACCATTTTACAATATACTTTGTAGGTTTTTGTCATATTTGTGATGGAGAACTAATCCCCTTGGATTAATCTGCTGTAATCGGTCTTCGCCGACACTTGAGGTTCATGTAATTCCCGGATTAATTTGCTTCTCCCTTTTCAATACTATGCTATATTTTCTGTTTGCATAATTCAGAATTGTATAGACTAAGTATTGATTTATTCCGATGATTTTATGTTCCTATACTTAATTGCGTTTGCTTAATTTGCGTGCGTTCAATCGTGTTTTCTTAATTCACGAGAGCTTCATCCGTTTGCTTAATTCGGAAGTAGGAACATATATCTCGTAGCGTCAATTTCGCTTGTCAATTGTTGCTACAATCGAAAAGGGACTAGAATCTGCTTAGGGCATGGGAATTGTATGAATCAATGATAGTGGGAAGCCGAAAACAGTAGATTAATCGTCTTAATTATTGATAATCACTCAATTACTCTGTTTTCTTAATTGAATTTCAAACCAACCACCCCCCCCCCCCCCCCCCCAAACTTATTTTTCTGCGAATAACAATCCAAGAGTCCTTGTGAGACGATACCCGAGTTGTCGCGCCCTAACTGCAGTTTTTCTTAAAGCCACTTGCTTTTTGACCCGTATGCGACAGCGTGTCAAAATTGGCGCCGTTGCCGGGGATCTTTGATTTTTATTAGTCATATTAGGAATTAAATTCTTTTTTTGGACTGGTTTTCATCTTTTGGTAGTCTCATAGTTATAAACAAAAAAAATTAAAAATTATCTTTTGTGGTTTTTGTTTTTTTTTTGTTTTTTGTAGCTTACCAGGTTGTGTAAAATTGCCTATTTTGTGTTTTTGTTATTATTATTTTTTTTTTATTTTTTTGTGACGTTTGGAGCTTTTACGTGAGTGTCTTGAGCTTATATGTTTATATCATATTGATGGTATTGCACATTGTGATTGTCGTGGTTGTGAATCTTAGTACTTCCCATGGATAATTATATGCAAAATTATATGCCTAATGTTGATTATGAGCCATCATCCATATATTATCCTGACTTTACTGGTGATTATGAGTTTAGTAATGATTTGGGTATGATTGGAGTGAATGAGATGCAACTTTTCTATTCTGGCCAACATGGTGGAGAACATGGCAGCTTGGATGAGTTAACTTCTTTGGTGCATCAATTGACAATAAGCCAGCATCAATATCAGCCTGACCCCACACCAGCCCAACCCAGTCTGGAAGAATTGGTGCAACAAATGGCAGAACACACTCTTGAATTTCAACAGAGGACAGAAGCAAGTCTTCAGAATTTGGCCACTCAAATTGATCACATTGCCTCCACCTTGACTACACTGCAATCACAACATCTCCTTGAAGAGCATTCAGATTCACAAATAGATATTCTTGGCAATACTTATTCTGAGCATGATTTTGATAATGATGTCAAGAATACTATTGTTGATGAACTTTGTGTTGAATTTCCAGATATTCAAGATTTTCCTGATTCTATTTTATGTACTTCACGTGTTAACTTTAATGATGCTATTTTGTGTGCAGCATGTGTTGAAATTTCATCCTTTTTAGGATATGAGGAGAAAAAGGTGCATATGGAACATGAGACACATGAGGTTGAGGATCCTGTTCAGCCAAGAAATGTAGAAAATGGGGATCATGTGGACATGCTACCCACAAAAAGAATACCCATAAAAGATGGTGATCATGTCATGATGGATGATGCAACATTACTTATGTTAGAGACAACCACTAAGGCTTTCATGGTTGATAAAGACTGGCTCAAGCAATTTGGTGAGAAGCTCTTAGAGCAAGCATTGGAGAAGCGCTCGAGCCACAATGAGACTTGCTGCACTACATTCTATAAGGCTTTTTCTCCCCCTTTCTATTTTATTTTTCGTGTCCTCTATGTGAATGAATTTGTTCTTGTTGTTGATTTTAATATGTTCTACATTGAGGACAATGTAGATTTCAAGTGTGGGGGAGATATACTATGTTATGATGTTTTTAAATTGTGTGTTGAACTTTGTTGGCATCTATTTCTTTTGTTGTTTATGTTATTTTTCTCTATTTTTAAAATAAAACGTAAAAAATTGTATTATTTATTTTTGGTGTTTTAGTGTTTTAGGATTTTATTTATATTGTTTTTGTTTGGTTTGCTGTTTTAGGGTCTAAAAAAAATTGATTTACCTTTCATTGAAATCCGTAGTATGTGTAAGGTGTGAGTGATTTCACTATTCTTGGACTATAGGTTTTGTGGCATGATATGAATGACTTTCTTGCATTCTTAGTATGATAAGTTGGATTGGAATACTAAATTGTGCTTCATTTGTGATAGAAATTGGTCCTTTGTGAGATTTGAGCCTTAAAATGAATGGAATATACTTTGCCATTCTCTTTCCTTCTTGTGTGATTTCGCTCATGATTGTTAGTTACTCTAGAACTTGACTTGACTCTTTTTGAAACTTCTTGTTCATATGCATGTATTGAAGTGATCTAGGCAATTTTTGTTCTTCTTTTTAAACCACTAGCCAAATAAGCCAACCTTAAAGTTATTCCCTTGATAGCCCTTTGAGCCTATTTAACCCATTCTTTGTTTTATAGCTCATTACAAGCCTAAAAGTGAAAAACAATGATATGACCCAACCTTAGGGGATAAAGGAGCTTTGCTTTGAAATTATTTTGGAAATGAATTTTGCATAAGTACGGGGGGACTCAAAAGTTGGGACGTGCTACAATATGTAAATGTTGTTGCTTGATTAGAAGTTTGGCAAGTGCAAAAAAAAAAAAAGAAAAAAGAAAAAAAAGAAAAACAGTTGGTAGTGATGCAAAAAAAAAAAGTGAGAATAATGGACAAAAGTGTGAAGATGGAGAAGTGAATTGGAATTGTATTTCACTGAAGTGACCTCTCATTGCTCTCTCATGATTATTTAGCAATTAATTTCCTTTGCTCCTCTATCCTCTTGGGTTTATAGCTTAGTTATCCTTTCATTTATCCCACCTTAACCTTGGCCCCATTACAATCTTAACAAAGTCCTTTTGATCTTTATTTGCATGTGTTTCAAGTGTGGATGTTAGAGGCTTGTCAAGCCTATGGTAGTGCTAGCTTTTAATGAGCTTGGAGTGTAAACACTAGCCAACACCTGAGAGATTGAGAGAATTTTATATCTTGTGAGGATTCTATCACTATTGATTCACTCTTGGCTATTCTATTCTCTTGATCATTACTTTGAATGTTGTAAGATGTTGTTCATGATTGTCATGGTTCCTTGAATCCTGGATGAGCTTTCACTTGCCACTTTGCATTGATGGAATTCATTGGAAGTGCATCTTTGCTTTCATTCATTTTGTTTTTTTTTCCCCAAAACCTTTATGTCTTGACCAGGAGTTTTGCTCGGAGTGCAAAAGCTTAAGTGTGGGGGAATATGATCAGTGCATTTTAATATACTTTTTATAGCATTGCACTTGGTGTTTTTGGATGTGCTTTGTACCCAATATTGGGTTCTTAGCATGTTTTCATATCCTTGGGTCTTAATTGGGCTTTAATGAATTTCTTAGTCAATTTTCGGATTTTAGTGCATCCTGACCCGTCTCCCTTCTGCAGGTCATAACTTGGGCTATACATGTCCGATTTGAGTGATCTTGGTGGCGTTGGAAAGCTAAGAAGCAGATATACAACTTTCATGTTGACTAATAAGCCCAGTTATGACGTTTTGATGGTCAACAATTCTAATTACCGAAGCTGTCCAGATTAGTGAGGGAATTGGAATTATTGTTGTCATATCTCCATGTAATCAATCATTAATGGGCCGATTAATTCCCATTGGGCTCTCTAGGTCAGACATATTAGTTTACGCTAGGATTATAAGTAGGTGGTTTTGAGACCTTGTTTATCATCTTTGAAGAGGCGGCTGCTCATAGGGTTTTGTCTCTCAACTCCTCACTCTTCAATTCTTATTTTCGTTTAAGCCTCCTATGGAAGGCTAAATTCTTAGATTGATTCACTGGTTAGGGATTTTTACAAAGACCATGAGGTTTGGTTTTCAATGTTAATTTCGTTTTAGTAATTCTATATCTTTTCCTTTTAATCCTTCATCTATTGATCAATGTTTGCAATTCCGTTTTTGTGTTTTGATGCTTAATCACTCAAACTCGTTTTTTGCATTCCAATCTAATTATAATCTGATTTGAGATTATTCGAAGCATGTTGAACGCTTGTTTTGATTTGTTACGAATAAGGATTGATAGGATCTATGACGCTTAGTGTAGGTTTGATTGAATTCGGTTATAATATTGATTATGGTTTTGTGACGCTTGTTCTACAATTATAATGAATCAAATTATGTGATGCTTAATCCAGTAGGAATTCGTATAGAATTAATTGATGCTTGATAGGTTAATTTTATGATCAAACAAGAATAGAATCATGAAAAGAGATTAGATCCTCTGAAACCCGTGATAGGTCCAAGTGAAATTACCTTTAACCAGTCGATTAGTCGATTTGATACATTGATTCTCATCTCTCTTTTACAATCTATTTTCTTCTCTCATTGAATTCAAAAATTCCCCTTTTTCTCATTACTTTGCATGATTCTTGTATTTGGTTAATTAAATCAGAGATCCTTGTGAGACGACCAAGGCTATCACCTTATACTACAGTTTTAAATTTTGATTCATTTGACCCGTGTGCGACAGCGGATCAAATTTAAATTTTGACACGCTGTCGCACACGGGTCAAAAAGCAAGTGGTTTTAAGACAAACTGCAGTTAGGGCGCGACAACTCGAGTATCGTCTCACAAGGACTCTTGGATTGTTATTCGCAGAAAAATCAGTTTTGGGGGGTTGGTTTGAAATTCAATTAAGAAAACAGAGCAGAAAACAGAGTAATTGAGTGATTATCAATAATTAAGATGATTAATCTACTGTTTTCAGCTTCCCACTATCATTGATTCATACAATTCCCATGCCCTAAGCAGATTCTAGACCCTTTTCGATTGTAGCAACAATTAACAAGCGAAATTGACGCTACGAGATATATGTTCCTACTTCCGAATTAAGCAAACGGATGAAGCTCTCGTGAATTAAGCAAACACGATTGAACGCACGCTAATTAAGCAAACGAGTTTAAGTATAGGAACATAAAATCATCGGAATAAATCAATACTTAGTCTACACAATTCTGAATTAAGCAAACAGAAAATATAGCATAGTATTGAAAAGGGAGAAGCAAATTAATCCGGGAATTAAATGAACCTCAAGTGTCGGCGAAGACCGATTACAGCAGATTAATCCAAGGGGATTAGTTCTCCATCACAAATATGACAAAAACCTAAAAAGTATATTGTAAAATGGTAAAAACTAGATCCCTGTTATGTCTGGTACTCTTCTATTTTATAAGGTGGCCACACATCACGGCCGTGATGGCCATCACGACCTGGCCGTGATGCATTATGGAATGGGCGCGCTTTCAAATTCTAGCCTGTCACAGCCGTGATACCTATCACGGCCAGCCCGTGATCCTTTCTGTCCATGGGTGCTGATCTGTCACGGCCGTGACCTCCATCACGACTGGGCCGTGATCAAGAGTGACTTTCTGGGTCTTCCATCACGCCCGTGATGTGTGTCACGGCTGGGCCGTGATCCTTTCTGTCTTCCATGGGTAGCTCATCACGGCCGTGACCAGTGTCACGGCCTGGGCGTGATGGCCTCTGCTTCAGGTGTTCTTCCCTTCTTGCTTTTCCTATCAACCTAAAAACATGAAATAGCAATAAGTGCTTTATTCGACTCAAAATCAACTAAAATACCCTAAAACTACTTAAGAGACTCAAAATGTTGCTTGAGGACAATTACATCCAAATTTGGGCGAAATCGAGATTAAACTCGAATAAAACCTATGGTCTTACTAGTTAAAAACTAGTCGAGCCAAAGGCTGATCAAAATACCCCAAACTTAGACTTTGCTTGTCCCCAAGCAAACTAAAACTCAAAAAGGACTCCAACTTGGTAAGCTTAAAGGATTTAATCAATTTCACACAAATTTCATGCAGTTACAACAAAACAATTTTTCTTCAATGTTTCCCCCTTTTGCAACAATGTAATCCCCACATTCATTTAATTTAAACAATTGAGAATTTCATCATTCATGCAATCAGTAATCTAAGCTGAGAATCCAAGTCACACACAAAAGGGAGATCACCAAATTCAAAAAATTGCCTTCCTCACAAGGGCATTTAACATTTCACTCATTCGCTCAATTAATCTAGGCTATGAACCTTTCACTCATTTCACATTCCAAGAGCACTTCCCATGAATTTGATTTTCATCTCAAACAAGGTTCCCATGAAAACATGCATGCAACATCAAAAGGTCTTTTAAAGGTTGTAATGGGGCCTGGCTAAAGGTAGGATATTCAAAGGTACTAGGCTTAAGTACCTAGGAACTAAGAGAGCATGAGCATCTTGACACATTGAACCTTCACTCAAATTCCTTTTTCCATTTTTCTTTTGGCCTTGGGTGACTACAACCTTTTTCTTTTAATCCTTTTTTTTTTTGTTTTTGCCCCTTTTCTTTTGGTAAAATTTTTTCTTTTTCTTTTTGCCCTTGGCTTCAACCTTTATTTTTATTTTTCTCAACCCAGAATGACATATCAAACCTTGTAGCCACCCCAAACTTAGTTTCTTGCAACCCTTCTCTTGCTAAGCTTCCATGCTCTCCCAATCCTAAGATCGGGTTAACATGGTTTTTCCAGATTTTTGGCTTATAATATAGGGTCATCACGAAACAATAGGATAATTAGGCTCAAAGGGGCTAGCTAGGGAACATGCATTAGGGATGGTTCTTTTAGGCCAAGTAGTTACTTCAAAGAAAATTGCCTAAATCATTTGATGCAAGAACATAAACATGCAAACCATGAAGAGATTCAAGCAAATTCGGGAAAGTGCAACTCAAAAGTGCTTCACACAATTAAAAGCATGTTGGAGGCTCAAATCCTCACCTGGACATTTTTCGCAAATTGTTTGACCGAGATTCAATCCCTAGTGTGTGCATCCCTTCACCCCAAACTTATCATAAATCATGCAATCACAACAAAATATCTCAAAGTTCAATTTTCAATTTTTCACATGGGGATCAATTTTCAATTTCAATACCTAGGGGGAAATCATCAGTAGTCAACACATAACATGCAGTCCATCTATGCAAAATTTGATTAAAATCCAATAAGCCCACCGACACAAGACTCAACACACATACGACTCAAAACACACAAACAAGGAAAGCAAAACAAAACAAACAATTGGTTCCCTCCCCCACACTTAAGACATGCATTGTCCTCAATGAAAGAACACAAATATAGAGTAAGAGTGAGGGAAAGGAGGGGGTGCTCCCTGATCAAGTTGTGGTGTAGGTGGGCTTTCCCAAGGAGAGCTCCTCAACAGTAGCATCTTCAGGCACCGAGCTCTCATGGAATAGCTTCAAGCGCTGCCCGTTAACCTTAAAGACCTTGTTGCTACCTGCACTTTTTATTTCTACTGCACCATGAGGGAAAACATTAGTAACAACAAATGGGCCAATCCACTTGGATCGAAGTTTCCCAGCTATCACTTTCAGGCGGGAGTTAAACAATAGAACCTGTTGGCCCACAGAGAATTCCTTCCTAGAAATCATCCTATTATGGAAGTGCTTAGTTTTCTCTTTATAAATCCGAGAGTTTTCATAGGCTTCCAGTCGAAGCTCTTCAAGCTGTTGTAATTGGAGTTTCCTTTCAATGCCTGCTCTCTGGATTTCCAAATTACAGCTTCTGAACGCCCAATAAGCTCGGTGTTCAATCTCTACAGGGAGGTGACATGCCTTACCGAACACAAGTCTATAGGGAGACATCCCTATTGGTGTCTTGAAAGCTGTCCTTTGAGCCCAAAGTGCGTCTTCTAGACGGCGGTTCCAATCCTTCCTATTTGGCTGCACCACTTTCTCTAAGATCTGTTTGATCTCTCTGTTTGAGATCTCAGCGTGCCCATTAGTCTGGGGATGATAAGCAGTGGAGACCCTGTGCACAACTCCATACTTCCGGAATAAAGCTTCCATGGTGCTGTTGCAGAAATGAGTGCCCTGGTCATTTATGATAGCCCGAGGTATTCTGAACCTGCAGAAAATATTGGACCTGACAAAATTTGCAACAACTTTAGAATCATTAGTCCTAGTGGGGACAGCTTCCACCCACTTTGAAACATAATCGACAGCAAGCAGAATATATAGAAAACCAAAAGATGCAGGGAAAGGACCCATAAAGTCAATTCCCCACACATCAAATACCTCACAGAAAAGCATGGGTTGCTAAGGCATTTCACTGCTACGAGTGATGGATGTACCTGCTGTCTGACACTCTCTACAAGTGCGGTAAACCTCATAAGCATCTTTAAAAATGGTGGGCCAGTAAAAACCTGAATCCAGGACTTTTCTTGCAGTCCTCTGTGGCCCAAAGTGTCCCCCTACTTGAGAAACATGAGAAAAGTGCAGAATAGATTCAATCTCATAGTCGGGGACACATCTCCTAATTACCTGATCACTGCCAAACTTCCAAAGATATGGATCATCCCAAACATAATATTTGGCATTACTCTTGATTTTGTGAATTTGTGATCTAGTTGCACCTGTTGGAAAAACACCGGCAACAAGATAGTTAACAATATCAGCAAACCAAGGAGTTACGCCATGCAACTGTAAGAGCTGCTCATCAGGAAAGTCATCCTGAATGGGGAAAGGATCCTCATCCCTCTCTATTCTGCTCAAGTGATCAGCTACTAAATTCTTAGCTCCACTTTTATCTTTAATCTCCACACTGAACTCTTGGAGCAACAACATCCACCGAATCAATCTCGGTTTTGCTTCTGGTTTCTTCAACAAGTACTTTAGAGCTGCATGGTCAGTGAAAACAACAACCTTGGAACCTAGCAAATATGATCTAAACTTATCAAGAGCAAAAACAATAGCTAGAAGTTCCTTTTTAGTAGTGGTGTAATTAGCCTGTGCAGCATCTAAAGTCCTAGAAGCATAGTAAATAACATGGGTAGCCTTGCCCACTCTTTGTGCCAGGACCGCCCCCACAGCATAGTTAGAGGCATCACACATAAGCTCAAAAGGGAGGGTCCAGTCGGGGGGCTGGATGATGGGGGTATAGGTCAAGGCCTTCTTCAAGAAATCAAACGCCTTCTTGCAGTTGTCATCAAAGTTGAAAGTGGCGTCATTCTTCAAAAAGTTTGACAGAGGGAGCGCTATCTTGCTGAAATCCTTTATGAAGCACCTGTAGAAACCTGCATGACCAAGAAAAGAACGAATCTCGCGAACGCAAGATGGGTAAGGCAGTGTAGAAATCACATCAATCTTAGCAGGATCTACTGAAATACCCTTTTCAGAAATGATATGCCCCAAAACAATCCCCTGTTCAACCATAAAATGGCATTTTTCATAGTTGAAAACAAGGTCAGCTTCAATGCATCTTTCCAAAACCAAGTTCAGACTATGCAAGCATGCATCAAATGAAGAGCCATAAACAGTGAAATCATGCATAAACACTTCCATGCAATTTTTAATATATTCAGTAAAAATGCTAATCATGCATATCTGGAATGTGCCAGGAGCATTGCAAAGACCAAATGGCATCCTCCTATAAGCAAATGTGCCGAAGGGGCACGTGAAAGTAGTATTCTCCTGATCCTCTGGTGCAATGTGGATCTGGAAGTAACCTGAAAAACCATCAAGAAAGCAATAGTGTGATTTACCAGCTAGCCGTTCAAGCATCTGATCGATGAACGGCAAGGGAAAGTGATCCTTTCTGGTAGCCTGGTTCAACCTCCTATAATCAATGCAAAATCTCCATCTATTCTGGACTCTAGTGGGTACAAGTTCATCATTTTCATTTTTCACCACTGTGAGTCCAGACTTCTTAGGTACAACTTGCACTGGGCTCACCCAATTACTGTCAGAGATAGGGTATATGATACCCGCATGCAAGAGTTTTGTTACCTCCTTCTTCACAACATCAAGGATCAAGGGATTGAGCCGCCTTTGGGGCTGCCTAACTGTTTTAGCCCCATCCTCCAACAAAATCCTATGCATACACCTGGAGGGGCTAATACCTGGCATGTCAGCCAAGGTCCACCCAATCTCCTTCTTATGCTTCTTCAAAACCTCCAAGAGCTTAGTTTCCTGGTCAGAATTCAGGTTAGAGGAAATTATAACTGGAAGTTTTTCATTCCTCTCTAAATAAGCGTACTTCAGGTTTCCAGGAAGTGTCTTAAGCTCTATGGAGGGTGGCTGCTCAATGGATGGTATGTTTGGGGCAGCTGTGCTGTCAAGAACTTCATATGAACAAATAGCTTCACCTACACTGTCACCCTGCAAGGTAGCATCAATCTCAGCACAAACAACACAAGGGTCAGTGTTACTACAATCAGCACATGAATAAACATCATCAAAACCAGAAATACATGGGAAATCAGCAACCAAGTCATCATAAGTGTCATCAACAATTTCAGAGAGCAACTCTATTTCACTAGTGCACAAAGGGGATTCCACATCGGTTATTTTTGGCTTTCCACATCGGTTTTGAAACTGATGTGGAAACGACCGATGTGGTTTATTGCCACTTTACACATCGGTTTTAAAACCGATGTGTAAAGTATATTTTAAACATCGGTTTAATACTAACCGATGTGTAAAATTAATTTAGCAATTGATAAGCAGTTGTAAATTTAACTTTCTACATCGGTTTTGCAAAAAACCGATGTGTAAAATTGACCTTCTACATCGGTTTTATAAAGAACCGATGTGTAAAGTTAAATTTACACATCGGTTTTAGGTAAAACCGATGTAAAAGATAAATATACACATCGATTCTTGAGAACCGATGTGTAAAATCTCTTTTTTTTTTTAATCGATATTTACATTTCAATCATTCCTGTTTCACTAATGCAGATCAATAAACAAACCAGCGAGTACCACGATCAAACAAGAAACAACAACGAGAACACCAAACCGGTTTGACACAATCATTCAAAAGCAAAACATACTTCATACATATCATCAGTCAAAGGTGCGTACACTATAGCTAGTATATGATAAGTTTTTAAACTAACTACATATATACAAACTATGGGTGGTACACTTCAAGAAAGAAAGTTGCCCAACGCCTCTTTATGATGTTGATGTCGAGAACCGGACAATGGAGATGGATTGTTGAATATCTGCAAGTTTAATTGGACAAAAGATTATTACTTTTAAGTAATAAACTAACATAAAACATATAACGAATCTATACTATTACTTCTAATTGTGTCAATTAACATTTACCTCACTCCATCTTTCAGGTGATCCGGAGGAGATAATTTCCAACATCCACTGCATCACATAGTAGCCACATTCCCATGACCCACGTTGTATACGTGACTACGTACAAATGAAACCCAATTAGAATATGAGGAATTAAATAAAATAGAAATCAATTATTGTACCCACTGCATTTGATGCATTTGAACTAATAAATAACTTACGCTGGGAATAATCCATCTGATAGCCCGAGTTCGCCTTTCACCACGCTGCATGTGGGATGCATTAATAGACCTATCATGACAAAAACATTAATTAAAGTATATATAATAGATTTGAGATAATTAAAACAACTGCATTACTGATTATAAAGTATTTTAACGCTTACGTTTCGATGACCGTCTTCGATTCATTCGCGGCTTATGTCCCAATGAGCGAAGAAGACCACGACGCGTTCATTCTTGGGTACAAGAGCAACATTGCCAATGCTTGCTGTATTTGCGGAACAATTAGTGATTTGTAAGTCATATATAGTTATACTTAAATTAATAACCGGTACTTACTTATTGAGATAAGGCGCAAGATAGAATTGATGATCGTCTCGGGCAAGTATATCACGTATGTTAGTGACCGGGTCTTCGATGCTACGAGAACATCACCCTCAATGAACATGGGGTCAATGAACCCATAAAGGGCGAGGTTACCCTGATCGACTAACATACGATGCAGATACCTAATATATTGGAAAAACATGTTAATTATCATTGTATTTAAAAATTAATTACGTACTTAACTTATAAATAAAATGTACTTACGTGCACCAAAACGATATGTGTGCAGAACTGGCCATTTCTTTATTGAGTGCCATCTCCATAAGTTCTTTCTTTGGTATATACAGATTCACCGGGCTGGCATCATGTTCCAACGTTACCAATGCTTGCATCATCCTCCATGGTGACAACCTTGTATAGCAAGATCTTTGAAAACATCACCATGGCCAGGTACCCCTTTGTCGATCCCCTAAACAACATAGATATATATTAGTAATCACGGATAATTAAGTTATTTAATTCGTTATGAACTAAATGGTCAAATGAATACCTTGACAGAGGAGAGCGGACATCTCTCGGTCTCCCTAGATCCGACCTTTTAGGCACAATATCATTTCCAACATCCTATAACAAATACAAATAAAGCATTATCTTTAAACAATAATAAATATATTTCAACTATGAATATAGAAAAACACAACTAACCGAATACCTCAGATGCAACAAGAAAGGTGACCGGTCTTCTTGGCCGGAGGATGAAGTTCTCGGGCCCGACCCACTTTGTTTGAACCTCCTCGGTGGGCACAGGGACTCGAGCATCAGCATCTCGAATAATCTCAACAGACACCCTCAGATGATCGTCCGGTAATAACCGATGGTGTATGGTATTACCTAACTTATTATATGTCCTACCCAATGCCACTAAGCGGCGATGATGATGATGATCATCAACATACAGCTCACACCTATCAGGGTCGTCATCATCATCATCATCATCATCATCATCATCATCATCATCAGCAGCATCATCATCATTTTCAGGATGATGAGGAGGATCACATGAGCCCTTAGTGCTCACATGGACAGAGGGTTGGACAGAGGGTTGGACACCGGCTGTCATCTGCTGGGACAAAGAAGTAAATATTGCCATCTGCTGGGCAAACTCTTCATGTATCGCTCAACCGGGTACATCCACCTTAAATAAACGGGACCGCACAATCTAATCTCCCTCACTAGATGAACAATCAAATGAACCATGATGTCAAAAAATGAAGGTGGAAAATACATCTCCAATTGGCACAATACAATGGCTGCCTCATTTTCCAACTCATCCAAATTTTTAGTGTCAATGACCTTGCTACATATAGCATTGAAGAATAAGCATAACCTAGTAATGGCATGTCTGACTTTTTTAGGCAATATGTCACGAATGGCCACCGGTAGTAGTTGTTGCATCAAGACATGACAATCATGAGACTTTAAGCCAACTAATTTGAGATCATTCATTGAGACAATTCTTCTGATATTTGAAGAGTAACCCCGTGGCACTTTGACTCCCAGTAGACATTCCACGAAACTTCTTTTCTCTTTTTTTGATAAAGTATGACATCTTTGGGGGGCAAATAAGTCTTCTTATCCCCCACTTTAAGTGGAGCTAACTGCTCTCGTATACCCATCGCAACTAGATCCAGACGAGCATTCACACCATCCTTTGTCTTGCCTTGAATGTTGAGAAGCGTTCCGATTAAACTGTCACACACATTTTTCTCTACATGCATCACATCAATACAATGTCTTACATCAAGCTTGCACCAAGTATGGAAGATCAAAGAAGATCGACCTCTTCTTCCATATTTTCTTCTCTCGTAGCCTTCTTCTCCGGTCTTCCCATAGATAACATTAGTGTTGTTCACCCTTTCATAAACTTGCTCTCCAGTCAAGGCCACCGGAGCAATTTCATTCTCCGGAAGTCCATTGAAAGCTTTCCTCAATCTACGATAAGGATGATTACGTCGGAGAAATCTCCGATGCCCAAGGTAGACCGTCTTCCTTCCATGTTGCAGTTGATGGTAACATGTGCCTTCTTCACATATTGGACATGCTTTATGCCCCTTAACACTATACCCACACAGGTTCCCGTATGCTGGAAAGTCATTGATGGTGCAAAATAACATGGCACGCAATCTGAATGTCTCACGGCAATACCCGTCGATCACATCAACGCCTTCATCCCACATCATTCTCAAGTCTTCAATCAAGGGACTCAGATAAACATTAATATCATTTCCTGGCTGTTTAGGACCCTAATCATCATACTTAACATAATGTATTTGCGCTTCATGCACAACCAAGGAGACAGGTTGTAAATTACAAGGAGAACAGGCCATGAACTATGAATACTACTTAAGTTTCCATATGGATTCATTCCATCGGTAGCAAGTCCAAGCCTGAGGTTTCTGGGCTCATTGCCGAAATCCGAAAACAAACTATCAATTCTCTTCCATTGCAAAGAATCGGCCGGATGGCGAAGCTGTCCATCACACTTCCTCTCATCTGCATGCCATCTAATGTTCTTTGCGTCATTTACATTAGCAAACAATCGCTTGAACCGCGGAATCACGGGAAGATACCATAACACCTTCGCAGGGAGGACCTTTAGTGACCACATCACAACTAGAATCACCATCCTTCACTTTGTAGCGTGATACCCCACACCCAGGGCACTCGTGCATCTCTTCAAACTCTTTCTGTACAATATGCAATCATTGGGGCAAGCGTGTATTTTCTTATACTCCATACCCATCGGACACAATATCTTCTTCGCCTCATAGTTTCGAGATGGCAATGTGTTGCCTTCTGGAAGCATTTCTTTCAACAACTCAAGCAATTCGGTAAAGCTTTTATCGCTCCACCCATTTCTCGCCTTCACATTGAACAATCTTAACACCGCCGACAACCGTGTGAAATTAGTGCACCCGGATACAAAGCCACTTGCGCATCACTGCACAAAGTATCATACACATGTGCGCGCCGAAAAGACTCTTGCCCAACATCACGGATCATGTCCTCTAGTCCATCGTCCATTTCCACGTCATCAACTTCCTCTCTATCCGACACCCTCGGCCTGTCTAACGATTCACCATGGCATATCCATGTTGTATAACTCTTGCAAATCCCCTCACAAATAAGATGATCACGTATCTCCTCGGCTTCTAGTCGTCTCTCATTCAAACAGTTAACACAAGGACAATAAAACCTTCCGTTACCACTATCAGGAGCATTTGTTTTTGCAAACTGTAGAAAATCTTCCACTCCATTCTCATACTCATCACTTGTCCGTCTAGCATTCATCCAACCGCGATCCATGACTAAACCAATACCTTCGTACTTAGTCCAACATATTCATCAACCACTTCTTATGACAGGGTATGGCCCTATCCCATTCGAGAAGAAACTTTTCCAACATTCGGTTAACGATTAGTCCTTAACTCTCATGCTCATACTCGACAAAATTTTGGCAGCATTTCCCCGCGGTCTCCGACGTACACTACTTGAACGCGATGACATCCACCACGATAAAGTATGCACCCGGAGAACGAAAGGAAATGTATCAATCCGAACTTTCATCAAGTATATAACATTAGAACCAATGAATAACTATTTTAACTGAATTAAGAAAAAGTTTTTCCCAAACTGTCCAACTTTGGACAATTCAAGATCCAACACAATGAGCGGTACATTAAGCACGTACACGTACGCTCATTAGTATTGCATCTCAAACGGGAAACTAAGGCTTTACTATTTATGTAGCTTGCATGAAGATGGGGCTTGAAAAGTGAAGAAAATTAGCCAAACAGAGCCCTTCACGGCCTAGCCTTGAAAGCCATCACGGCCGTGATCGAGTATAGCTTAAAAGAAAGAATGGAAAAGTCAGAACTGGTCACGGCCATCCCGTGATGCCCATCACGGCCGTGACATGTCAGCTGTACCAGACCCTCACGAGGCGAGAATGATCACGGCCAGGCCGTGATGGTGGTCACGCCGTGTGACAGACCAACCCGATGAAGCAACCTCCAAGGCGGGAACCTATCACGGCCTGGCCGTGATGGCCATCACGGCCGTGACATGCCAATCGAACCCAGACCCTCACGAGGCGGAACTGATCACGGCCTAGCCCAGACGGCGGTCACGGCCGAGACAGACCAACCAGTGAAGCATCCAACCAGGCACAACCTATCACCGCCTGGCCGTGATCGCCATCACGGCCGTGACATGCCAACTGAACCAGACCCTCACAGTAGGAACGATCACGGCCTTGCCGTGATGGTGGTCACGGCGTGAGACGAGAACAACGATGAAGCAACCTCCCGGTCGAGAATCCGTCACGGCCAAGCCGTGACAGCAAAGACGGCCGTGTGACGGGTGATACCACCACTGGAAAAATCCAGTCTTGGAGCAACAGAACAACACATGCAAGTATATTATCCAACCATTTCGAGTCAAAGTTCATAACTTTTCTAAAGAAGAAACAAATATATACCGAGGGACGAGCAAAAATGGCGCTCTTCACGCAAACGAGGGTAGCTCGCGGCTTTGGTTCTCGGTGGTTCTCTTACGAAGCGGAAAATGAAGGCTCGCGATCGCAGTGGTCTTCTTTGTCTACGATTGAAAAAGGGAAAAAGGGCGTGAAGAAGGGAGCGAGAGAGAGAAAGAGAAAGAAAGAGAGAGAATGAGAAGAAGGAAATGCAGAGAGAGAGAATGAGAAGAAGGAAATGCAGAGAGAGAATGGGAATGAGAGAGAGAGAGACGCATACACGAGGGTAGCTCGCGGATGTGAGTGCAGTGAGAGAGATGGAAAAGCAATGACAACGCGCGTTAGCGAGAGGGAGGGAGTGTTGTGTTTTAGGGTGCGTTCAGAACGAGAATGAGGGCGCAAAACACACGGAGGGAAATAGAAAAATGGGACTATTACACATCGGTTATGAGGAAAACCGATGTGTTAAACATATTATACACATCGGTTATGCAAAAACCGATGTGTAAACATGAAACATTTAAATTCTGATTTTTTTCTTTTAAATTTTATACATCGGTTAATAAAAACCGATGTGTAAAAGTGTAACCTAAATTTCTATTTTTTTTTCTTTATAATTTTATACATCGGTTATTTAAAAACCGATGTGGTTACTCACCATTTTACACATCGGTTCAAAAAGAACCGATGTTGAATGTTAAAAATTCCGAGTTTTAAATTTTTTTATTTTAATTTTACACATCGGTTATATATAACCGATGTGGAAAAGTATTACACATCGGTTAATCTCTAAACCGATGTGTAATACTTTCCTTTGAATTTCAAAAATGCCACCGCCTCGTTTTACACATCGGTTTATACTAAACCGATGTGTAAACTCCGATGTAGAATGCCTTTTTTGCACTAGTGTTTGAAAGACAGAGTGCTCTTCCAAGGGATGCTTCATAGCATCGAAAATGTTGAATTTTGCAACAATGTCACCAAATTCCATTGACATGGTCCCATCATCAACATCAATCTTTGTCTTCGCCGTCTTCATGAACGGTTTGCCCAGAATGATTGGTGATCTGCTTGAATTTGTTTCCCCTGCCATGTCTAGGATGTAAAAATCAGCAGGGAAAATCAAGTCATTAACTTGTACCAGCACATCTTCTACCACTCCAATGGGGCGAGCATTGGTCCTGTTTGCCAACTGGATAGTGAGACCTGTATGTTGCAAGGGACCAAGATCAAGATTGTTGAAGACAGAAGTGGGCATGACATTAATAGAAGCTCCTAAATCCAACATGCAATTGTCGAATTTACTGTCCCCAATGGTGCATGGAATAGCAAAAGTTCCTGGATCCTTGCATTTCTGTGGCATTGCCTGAGTGAGGGCCGAAACAGTAACCTTTTCAGGTGCAGGCTTAGGTTGAATGAGGGCTGAAACATTTCGCCCCAAATTTACTCTCTCATTACCCTTCAACCTCCTCTTGTGTGTGCACAAATCCTTCAGAAAACTTCGCATATCTCGGAACCTGCTTAATCACATCAAGAAGCGGAATGTTTACCGCCACCTTTCTGAACACATCCCGAATCTCTCTCTCCTTTTCTTCCCCATCAATATTTTTATTTTTCAGTACTCTTTGCGGGAAGGGGATTGGTGGCACATACTCTTTCTCGGCTTGAACAACAGCAGAAGGTTCAGGTGTTACCTCAACAGTTTTTTTATCTTTTCCAGGGGCTGCCTCTACAACTTTCCCGGATCTCAAAGAAATTGTACTTACATTAGGATTTGGAACATTAGGATTCACCACTGTTTGTGCAGGTAGTTGGTTCGATCCTTGAGCTTGCTGCATGGCATTCATTGAAGTGGCAAGCTGTCCAATCTGTGTCTGCAGAGCATGAATACTAGAGTCCATTCGCTGCTGGAACTGGAGATTTTGTGCAGCCATTTACTTGACAAGGTCCTCTAGTGAAGGTCCAGAAGGTGCAGAGGTGGTCACTTGGGGAGGATTCTGTGGTGGTGCCAACGGTAACATTGGTTGTTCTTTGTTGTGCGAGATGAGTTCCCATCACCGAAGGTTTGGATGGTTTCTCCAGTTGGGGTGGTACTTATTAGTGGAGAGGTCGGGAATTCTGCACTGTTCCGATTGTTTCCTTGATGGTAAAGGTTGGCTGCATATGCTTGAGGCAAATCAGCGATCGACTCATCCTTGGGAATGGGACATGCATCGGTCAGGTGCTCAGGAGAAGTACAAATGCCACACAACCTTGCTGTCTGAACTTTATCCACTGCCAACTGTTTCACTAGAGAAGTAAGCTCATCAATTCTGGTTTCGAGGGCCTTGTTGGAAGAAGACACTAGTGCAAAAAGTGCTTTTTACGTCAGTTAAAATTGATTTCTTACGTCAGAGTACTGACTGACGTAAATACAGTTGACGTTAAAAGTTAAAATTTTAACGTCAGTTGAGAACTGACGTTAAATATAACACTATTAACGTCGGTTCTTTAACACAACCGACGTTAATTTTGTCAAAATTAACGTCGGTTCTTTAACAAAAGCGACGTTAATTTTGTTAAAACTAACGCCAATTGTTATAAAGAAGCGGCGTTAAAGGTCTTAATTTTAACGTCAGTTGTAATAAACAACTGACGTTAATAGTGTACTGTATATTTTATAAAATACTATTAACGTCAGTTGTATGATACAACTGACGTTAATAGTATTTTTTTTTAAATTCAGTTTTAAAATATCACTCCCCTCAGCTATCTCTGCATTCAGTAAATATCCCAGTAACACAAAATATCACACACATTACAGATTTGCAAAGGAAAAATGGAACAATGATCCATATGTATGCCTGTTCAAACAATATATATTTATTAACATAGGTTATAACTCAAAATAAATATAGAAATATAAATAAAAATAAATGTATACTATATTTAAACTACCTAGCTATATCAATATCCCTTCATGATGATCATCACGAGTGGCATGTACATCGTCCACCTGTGTCTCCTCGATTATAGTAGGCATGTTTGTTGAAAAAGAAGGAGTCTCAGGAATATCAAGATTTGAATCTTCATTTTCATCACTACCATTATACATGCTTTTTCCTTGGAGAACCACGGACAACCTTTTGTTAGAAGGATCAGTGATGTAAAACACTTGTTTTGCTTGGGAAGCCATTATGAAAGGCTCATTTATATGACCTAACTTGTTGAGGTCTACCAATGTGAACCCCGATTCATCGGTTTGTACACCACCGTTACTATCAACCCACTTACATTTAAATACAGGCACCGTAAGCTTAGTGTAATCGAGCACCCAAATATATTCAATATATCCAAAGTAAGGTCTCGGTGCTGTAACGGGTTTTGTGTCCTTTGCACTAGAGAAGTGCATTGCTTCGGCCACGATCATAACCCCACTATTTTGCATGGTACTCTTGTTATCTTGTTCCTTTGTATAAAAGGAAAAGTTATTTATGTCGTATCCGCTCCAACATATGACGTTGAAGCTAGGCCCACGTGCTAGCCATCTTACGTCATCAGAAGCAGTACTACCATCCTTAAGCATTTCTTCCTTGAACCATGGTAAGAAAGTCTTGTTATGCTTGTTCAACAACCACCTTTCGCTCATTCGAGGGTTTTCTTGATTGACTTTTCTTTTATGTTCAAATAAGAAAGGCTGAACACATTCGATGTTGTTCAATACATACAAATGTGCTTGAAGCACTTCCTCCCGATCCTTCCTATTAATTCTTAAGCCATGTGTACCCTTACCTTGACATCTAATCTCATCATGCCGAGGCTTAGGAACCCCTATAGGATCCGTGTTCTGAAGGTAGTCTGAACAAAACTCAATAACTTCTTCTGCAACATACCTTGGAACAATAGATGCTTCCGGACGATGAGGATTCTTCACGTACCCTTTCAAGATATTCATGTAGCGCTCAACTGGGTACATCCATCTCAGAAAAAACCGGCCCACATAATCTAATCTCCCTCACCAAATGAACAATTAAGTGAACCATTATGTCGAAAAAGGAAGGAGGAAAATACATCTCCAATTGGCACAAGATTGTAGCAGCCTCAACTTCCAAGTCATCCAACATACGGGGGTCAACGACTTTGCTACATATAGAATTGAAGAATGAGCACAACCGAGTAATGGCATGTCTCACATTTTTTGTAGCAATACCACGAATAGCAACGGGCAGAAGTTGTTGCATCAAGATGTGACAATCATGAGACTTCAAGCCAACCAATTTAAGATCACTAGAGACAAGCCTCTTCATATTTGAAGAGTAACCATGTGGAACTTTGATGCCCTGAAGACACCCACAGAAACTTTGTCTCTTTTTTTTTGACAAAGTATGACATGCTGGCGGCAAATAAGTTCGCTTACCATCCTCAACAACTGGAGTTAACTGCTCTCGTATACCCATAGCAACGAGGTCGAGACGAGCATTCACACCATCCTTTGTCTTGCCCTAAATGTTGAGAAGCGTCCCGATTACACTATCACACACATTTTTCTCCACATACATCACATCAATGCAGTGTCTGACATCAAGCTTGCGCCAGTATGGAAGATCAAAGAATATCGACCTCTTCTTCCATATGTTTTTCTCAGCAGCGTTACCTTTCTTTTTGGACTTGCCGAATATAACATCGATGTCCTTTACCCTCTGATAAACCTGCTCTCCAATTAAGGCCGCCGGCGCTTCTTCTGTTTCTTGGCTTCCATTAAAAGCTTTTTTCATCTTACGATATGGGTGATCACGTCTAAGAAATCTTCGATGCCCAAGGTAAACCGTCTTCTTTCCATGATGCAACTGAGTGTAGCATGTGCCTTCTTCACATATAGGGCATGCTTTATGCCCCTTGACACTGTACCCGGACAAGTTACCGTATGCTGGAAAGTCGTTGATGGTGCAAAATAACATGGCACGAAGCTTGAAAGTCTCATGAGAATACCCATCAACTACATCAACACCTTCCACCCACAGCGTTTTCAAGTCTTCAATCAAGGGACCTAGATAAACATCTAAGTCATTTCCCGGTTGCTTTGGGCCCGAAATCATCATAGACAACATCATGTATTTGCGCTTCATGCACAACCAAGGGGGCATGTTGTAAATTACCAACAGAACAGGCCAAGAACTATGAATACTACTCATGTTACCATAAGGATTCATTCCATCCGTAGCAATTCCAAGCCTTAGTTTTCTTGGCTCATCGACGAAATCCGGAAACATAGTATCGATATTCTTCCATTGAATAGAATCAACAGGATGACGAACCTTTCCATCACGTTTCCTCTCATCATTATGCCATCTAAGATTCTTCGCATCTTTCGCATTGGCAAACAATCGCTTGAACCTTGGAATTATTGGAAGATACCACAACACCTTCGCAGGAGGACCCTTTTTTCTCACATCATCGAAATCATCATCATCATCACCACCCTTCACTTTGTATCGTGATAACCCACATTTGGGGCAATTGTGATTGTCTTCATGAACACCAGTGTACAATATGCAATCATTGGGGCATGCGTGTATCTTCTTATACTCCATACCCATAGGACACAATACCCTCTTGGCCTCATAGTTACGGTCAGGCAATGTGTTGTCCTCCGGAAGCAAGTCTTTCAACACTTCAAGCAATTCCGTGAAGCTTTTATCGGTCCAACCATTTCTCGCCTTCACACAAACCAATTTTAGCACCGCCGACAACCGTGTATGAGTAGTACACCCTGGATATAAAGGATTATCCGCATCACCGCACAACCTATCATACACATGAGCTCGATGAAAAGATTCTTGTCCAATATCACGGATCATGTCCTCTACTCGATCATCCTCCATATCTACGTCAACGTCCTCACTTTGGGAGACACTCGCCGTACTACTCAACAACACATCACCATGCCATATCCATCTTGTATAACTCAAGCAAATCCCTTCACAAATCAAATGAGTACGTATATCCTTCACCGTACATTTCCTCGTATTCAAACACTTGACAGAAGGACAACAGAACATTCAATTACTATTAGGAACATTCCTTTAAGCAAATTCTATAAATTCTCCCACCCCCTTCAAATACTCAGCACTAGTACGCTTACAAACCATCCAACTACGATCCATAACTAGATAGGTCCTGTAGACATACAAAACATATATACAATATAAGGACAATACGGGAGATTGAAAACTATAGTTTTTGAAGATTGCCAAGCACTGGTCACGGCCTTGGAGTGATGTCCATCACGGCCGTAACGTGCCAACTGAACCAGACCATGCCATCACAGGCAGAACTGATCACGGCCTAGCCTTGATGAGCTTCACGGCCGTGACAGATCAACCAGCAGAGCAACATGCACTCAAAACCAAAAATAGAGACGTACATTCCAAACAACTCAAACTCACGGTTTCAAGTTTCAACTACTGAGACTACAGTTTCAACATACACTCAAAACCAAAAATACAAAAATGTGCCCTAAATACTCACCAGAAATAGGTGCTCGCGTGGTGGTTGGGAGGAATCGCTCGAGTGGTGACCAACATTCGATGTGGTTACTGAGAGCAGAGGGTCAAGGAGAGTTAGTGCGCGGGAAGGGGAAAGAGAGATGTCAAGTTATTGCAAAGAATGAATGGAAAGACAGAGTTAGAGTTAATAGTGTACCTCACGGTGGTGGCGAAGAAGCCCTCGCGGTGGTTGCGGTGGAGATGAGCTCGCGATTAGGGTTCTGTGCTGGGTGAGAGTAAGAGTGAGGGTTGATAGTGATCTAGGGTTGAGCGCGCGTGATGAAAATAGAAAAGAGACGTACGTACAGAGCGAAGTGTAGAAGGCGCGCGGGTGTAAATGTTATAATCAAAAAAAATAAAACAACATTTAACGTCAGTTGTATTAAACAACTGACGTTAAAAGTAATTGTTTAACGTCAGTTGTATTAAAAAACAGACGTTAAATATTAATATTTTTTTAAAAAAACATTTTTAACCTCAATTGTTGAATACAACTGACGTTAAAAGTGTTGTGTTAAAATCATTCTCTATATAAAGTACCATTATTCTGTATCAGTCTGTAATACTGCCTCTTCTTTTCCTCTATATTTCTATTCCTTCACAAAATGGTTCTGAGACCTGTGTTAAGAGTGACAACAGGGCATTTCAGATAGGGATATAGGATTATTTACGTTAGCTATTTATTTAACTGAAGTAAAAATCACTTTTAACTTCAGTTAAATAAATATTTTTTATTTTAAAAACACTTTTAACTTCAGTTTTATTCAACAACTGACGTTAAAAGTGTATAAGTTTCTGCAAAAACATTTATTCCTTTGACTACTCTGCTACTTACCCATTGACCTGTGTTAAGAGTGACAACAGGGCATTTCAGATAGGGATATAGGATTATTTACGTCAGTTGTTTATTTAACTGAAGTAAAAATCACACTTTTAACGTCAATTGTATAAACAACTGACGTTAAAAATAAATATTTTTTATTTTAAAAACACTTTTAACGTCCGTTTTATTCAACAATTGACGTTACAAGTGTATAAGTTTCTGCAAAAGCATTCATTCCTTTGACTACTCTGCTACTAAATTACCTATTAGTACTGCTGTGCTACTTACCCATGCACATTGTAACCTATAATCCTCTTTATGAGCACTAAGTTTATACCTAGACTTAAAGGTCTATTTCTTCCTATTCCTTCAGGCGTTTTCTTTTCTACACGTTTACAATATATGACAGCCAACTCCCAATGCGCCTTGGAACCTAATGCTCTTAAGGATCAATTTAATTTTTTAGCAACTTACGACACCTAGTAACTTCATCCCCTACTCCTATAAATAGCTTTCTTCCTTCCTTTAATTTTTCTGCTTCACAATATGGCTCTGCCATGGATATTAACTTCATCACTCTTTCTTCTGATACCTAGACTTAAAGGTTTGTCTTAATGGTCAAACAACTTCTGAGTTTGAGTAAATCACATTACATGGGTGATAAGGGTGTGTAAATCGCATTATGTGAATTGCACACACCATCATCCTTCTGGAGAATCAGCAGCTACAGTTCCAAAACCTCAGCTTTGGAACCAAGTGACTGTTCCAAGAATATTCTTTGAAACAGATCGAGTGCACCCTTCACTCTAATTCGGCTCCAAAGTGACTGTGGATTCACATGGAGCATCAAGGACTTCAAGTAAGGGAGGAGATGCATCCATTGGAGTTTCTGAGGACAGGACTGAGAAGAAAATGATGTTGAAGCAGAAACTTTTTTATATTTTAGTGCTATCTTGCGGAAATTTTTTATCTTTTAATCATGTAATTGTAACTTATGAATCGCTTCAATGAGATACGATTTGATTATACATATAACTTATTTTATGTTAAGTGTTTATTTATTTTAATTTGCACAAGAATTTGTTTACTAATTCAAGCTAATTAATTAAGATTAAAAATAAACTTTTTTTAAAAAAATATTAGAAATAAACTGCATTATATATGGAGTGATCTGCGTTAAGAGTGAAATTAAAACAGGGAGATGACAACGAAAGAAAGATAGGAATGAGTTGATTATTTACGTCAGTTATTTATTTAACTGAAGTAAAAATAACACTTTTAACTTCAGTTGTATAAACAACTGACGTTAAAAGTGTTAATAATCACTTTTAACGTCAGTTCATTAAACAACTGACGCAAATAGTGATTTAATATTTACAAAACTGCCACCGCCTCATTTTTAACGTCAAACATATGGTCAACTGACGTAAAACGTTCCCGTGTATTACATTATTTCCACTGGTGAGAACCCTGGATCTC
The DNA here is from genome assembly GCA_030762895.1 of Sophora flavescens. Taxonomy (NCBI): domain Eukaryota; kingdom Viridiplantae; phylum Streptophyta; class Magnoliopsida; order Fabales; family Fabaceae; genus Sophora; species Sophora flavescens. The sequence goes on along the minus strand of CM061062.1, from coordinate 53,173,006 downwards.
ATTCACACCCCTTGCTTCGACAGAGTTGCTTCTAGTTGTGAACTGTTGGGAGTTGAGTGACATGTTTTCAATCAATTGCTTGGCAGCAGCTGGGGTCTTATCAACGAGTGCTCCCCCACTGGCAGCATCCAAAATGTTCCTATCCATCGGTAGCAACCCCTCATAAAAGTACTGGATAAGCAGCTGCTTGGAAATCCGGTGTTGAGGGCAACTAGATACCAACTTCTTGAATCTCTCCCAATATTCAGCCAATGATTCATTGCCCTGTCTAATACCACATATCTCCTTCCTGATTGATGCAGCTTTGGAGGCAGGAAAGTACCTCTCTAAGAAGACCTTCTTCAGATCGTTCCAGGTTGAAACATAATTTGGCTCAAGGTAGTATAACCAATCCTTCGCAGCACCTTGAAGTGAGAATGGGAAGGCTCTCATCTTGACTTGATCTTCTGTTATTCCCTCAGGTCTCAAAGGTGTAGAGCAAACGACCTGGAATTCCTTAAGATGCTTATGCGGATCCTCACCTGCAAGATCACTAAACCTTGGCAACAAGTGTATTAAACCAGATTTCAATTCAAAAGGAGCAGCTTCATCCACATATTCAATACACAAACCATTGTAATTAACATCAGGGGCAGCAAGCTGTCTTAATGTTCTTTGGTCAGCCATGTTATCAAAAACAATTTCAGAATCAGAATTACCACTAGTGCTAGCCCGAATAGCTCTACTGCGTGTACGCAAAGTTCTTTCAATTTCAGGATCAAAATCACACAAGTCAGAACAAGTAGACCTAGTAGCCAGACTAATTCAGAAGAAAAAAAAACGAAAAATGCGAAAATAACAACAAGAGTCCCCGGCAACGGCGCCAATTTTGATCCGCTGTCGCACATGGGTCAAATGAATCAAAATTTAAAACTGTAGTACAAGGTGATAACCTTGGTCGTCTCGCAAGGATCTATGATTTAATTAACCAAATACAAGAATCATGCAAAGTAATGAGAAAAAGGGGAATTTTTGAATTCAATGAGAGAAGAAAATAGATTGTAAAAGAAAGATGAGAATCAATGTATCAAATCGACTAATCCACTGGTTAAAGGTAATTTCACTTGGACCTATCACGGGTTTCAGAGGATCTAATCTCCTTTAGTGATTCTATTCTTGTTTGATCATAAAATTAACGGATCAAGCGTCAATTAATTCTATACGAATTCCTACTGGATTAAGCATCACAGAATTTGATTCATTATAATTGTGGAACAAGCGCCACAAAACCATAATCAATCTTATAACCGAATTCAATCAAACCTACACTAAGCGTCATAGATCCTATCAATACTTATTCATAACAAATCAAAACAAGCTTTCAACATGCTTCGAATAATCTCAAATCAGATTATAATTAGATTGGAATGCAAAAAACGAGTTTGAGTGATTAAGCATCAAAACACAAAAACGGAATTGCAAACATTGATCAATAGATGAAGGATTAAAAGGAAAATATATAGAATTACTAAAATGAAATTAACATTGAAAACCAAACCTCAAGGTATTTATAAAAATCCCTAACCAGTGAATCAATCTAAGAATTTAGCATTCCATAGGAGGCTTAAACGAAAATAAGAATTGAAGAGTGAGGAGAAGAGAGACAAAATCCTATGAGTAGCCGCCTCTCCAAAGATGATAAACAAGGTCTCAAAACCACCTACTTATAATCCTAGGTTAAACTAATATGTCTGACCTAGAGAGCCCAATGGGAATTAATTGGCCCATTAATGATTGATTACATGGAGATATGACAACAATAATTCCAATTCCCGCACTAATCTGGACAGCTTCGGTAATTAGAATTTTCGACCATCATAACGTCAGAACTGGGTTTATCAGTCAACATGAAAGTTGTATATCTGCTTCTTATCTTTTCAACGCCACCAAGATCACTCAAATCGGACATGTATAGCCCAAGTTATGGCCTTCAGAAGGGAGACGGGTCAGGATGCACTAAAATCCGAAAATTGACTAAGAAATTCATTAAAGCCCAATTAAGACCCAAGGATATGAAAACATGCTAAGAATCCAATATTGGGTACAAAGCACATCCAAAAACACCAAGTGCAATGCTATAAAAAGTATATTAAAATGCACTGATCAGTGACTTATGCTTAGCAAGTTGTTTTTTAACCCTTCAACTAACAGTACATTATCTATAAAGGGAAAAGAATGTTTACCAATCTTATCAATCCCTATGATCTTTCTTTTTTTATTACCTCCAAAGATAACCCAGCCACTATCTTTATGTTTGAGGTCTTGGAACATAAACTTTTCTCCCGTCATGTGACGTGAGCACCCACTGTCCAAGTACCAAGGTAGGCGTTTCTTTCCTGTTGTTAAGCAAGTCTGCAACAGGTATAATCATGTTCTTAGGTACCCAGATTGACATGGGTTCTTTCTTGTTAGTAATCATTGGACGAGCACGCTTAACAGGTTTATTATGAATGATTTTGATGTGAGATGACCACTCTTGCCACAAACTTTACAATATGCATTAGACGAGTGAGATTTTGTTGCTTTGTGTTGTGCATGTGGCTTTGATACTTTGTGAGATGCATTCTGCTTCTCTTTGTCATAGCCTAAGCCAGACTTGTCATGAGGTGATCTTGAGTACCTCAGTATCAAATTTAACTTTTCAGAGCCCCCAACAAACTTAGATAGACTTTCAGTCAGATATGTCACATCTTCTTTCAGTTTTGCAACCTCACAAATGACATTGGGCTCAACTTTGAGTTTGTCAGTTAGACTGTCATTCTCAGACTTCAGCTTGTTTTCATCAACAAGAGCTTGTTTTTCAATGCAGACTATGTCATGTTCATTTTTTAACATAGAAAACTTCTTTCTAAGGCTTTTATATTCATGTGACAGAATAGACGAGTTACTTAGCAACGCATCAAATGCTTCTTGTAAAGTATACGAGTCAGATTCTATTACCTCAGCATCTGCATAGTCTTCATCTGAAGAGGTGTTGGCCATGAGACAGATGTTTGCCTCTTCTTCAGCTTCTGGTTCCTCATCAGACGAGGATAGATCCAGATCCTCCCATGTTGACATCATACCTTTTCTTTTTCTTGAAGAACTTAATTTTGTCCTTTAGCTCTGGGCAGTCTGCTTCGAAATAACCAGGCTTTTTGCACTCGAAACACAAAGGTGGACCTTTGTCTTTTGAATCAGACTTATCCTTTGAGAACTTCCAGTTGAATTGCTTTCTTCTGGCTCCACCCTTCTTTCTCCACATTTGTTGAATCTTTTTGGAGCTGAAAGAAAGTTCATCTTCATCAGATCCTTCATCACTGTTAGAAGAGCTTGTGTAACGTATTGAGATATTATATTGAAATAGATAATTTAAAACAATTATAATTATCCATTCATAATATCAAAGACTACAATAAATTAAAATCTATGGTTTAAAATAAAATACTCATCAATATTAATTTATTAAAACCACATAACTCTTTTAACAGTTGATTTTGCCTCAAAACACGGGCGTCTAATAAACCAAAAGAAACAAATAAAGAATAAAAAATAACTAATATCTTCAAGATGTTCTCAAGCCGATGCATCATCTATGTCATCACCTGTAAACTCTAAAATACAACACCACTAATGAGATTTATAATCTCAATAAGTAAAAACAGTTCTAAAAGGGTTTCGAAAAGATGTTGCTTTCACTCGGCGCGGTAACCTGAAAAACAACCACGGTAATCTGCCATTTTCAAAATAATTATATAATCTCAAAATATTTCCAATAATAACATAAATAAACCACAACACATATAATAATATATGTTTACGGTTTTGGGTTTAAGGTTTCAAAATAATAATATAATCTCAAAATATTTCCAATAATAACATAAATAAACCATAACACATATAATAATATCAACAACACAAACATATGAGTGCAATGACATCTCATCATCTTTTCTTTGTAGGAGGCCCTTTGCCATTGCCTCGCATTAGGCCAATTTGCCATCGCTACGAGTTAGGCCCTCTGTCATCTCTACGAAGGAAGTATACACAACCTTGCAATGTCCAATATTGCCTTCTCCATATAGGAGGCCTTTTGCCATCGCCTCGAATTAGGTCAATCTGTCATCGCTAGGATAAGAGTTAGGTCCTTTGCCATCTCTATGAAGGAGGTATCCCAAAAAACCATCTCTCCCCATGGGAGATAACCAAACACACACATATTTCCATATGGTCATTCCAAAATAACCTCTATACATAACATCATATCACAAAAAGGCATACCAAATAATAATAATCATATCACCCTATATGTAAATATTCAATCTCATAATAATTAATCATCAATAAAGCACCAATTTTTTTAAGGACAAAACTTCAAATAATTACCTGTTAATTTCATACTCAAAATCTTTTAAAATTTATACCATCAGAGTTTAAGGAAATGGTGTTTACTTACTTTTCGTAGACCTCCAAAAAACTCTAAAATCATTTATAACAAAAGTCAACGCTTCACCAAAAATCTTTCTTCTTTTCTCTAATATATTTTTTTATCTGTGTGCTTCCCTACTCAACACTACAAACGACCTCCTATGTATCCTCTAAAAATATTTTTAATGTTGTTCTGGGTGCTTGTGCGACGCTAAAAGCCTTTGCACCTCACCATTTATTGAAACAAGGAAAGGTTTTATCTGAAAATTCTATTCATGCACCCCTCTTGTTTTTATTTTTTATTTTTTACCAAAAGAAACCTCTAACCTCACAACATGTACGTGACTAACTTAATGTGTACACCTTCTTTTTCTTCTTTTTTTTTAAATTATTCTTTTATACTTTCTAATCATTTATTATTATTTATTATATTTCTTTTTATCAAAATATTATATATATATATATATTATTCTTTTGTAATTACTAAACAACTAATAAATTCTTATACCAACAAATTTCTGCACTAAACCCCATAATAACCTAATCTTTTTATTAAAACAATTATATTGAAATTTATGATGTTATAGCTTGCTTCATTAGAAGACTCCTCAGCTTTCAAGACCTTGGACGAGCTAGCCTTCTTGGCCTTTAGGGAAATAGATTTCCCTTTTCTGGTACTCTCTTCTTCATTGAGCTCAAGCTCAAGGACCTTGAGAGATTCAAGTAGCTCTTCTAAGGTGAGATGGTTGAGATTTTTAGCTTCTTGAATGGCAGAGACCTTGGGTCTCCACTGCTTGGGCAAGCTTCTCATAAATTTTCTAACATGTTCTTTGTTCTCAAATGTTTTTCCAAGAGATCTCAAACCATTGGTGATAGTTTGAAACCTTCCAAACATTTGGTCTATAGTTTCATGTTCACTCATCTTGAATAGTTCATACTGGTGAACCAACATGCTTATCTTTGACTCCTTCACTTGGGAGGATCCTTCATGAGCTAGGGCTTGAGTATCCCATATTTCCTTAGCTGTGTTATAGCTATGGACATTATCATGCTCAGATCCGGTGATCGTACACATCAGGTAGTGCTTAGATGTGATGTTGAGTTGATGTTGAGTCTTTTGCTTAGTAGTCCATTGAGCTCTGGGAATAACAACTCTATTGTTGTGACATCCTTCTACCCCGCATGTTGATATAAAATGTTTACTTAAAAGAGGACATTATAAAACATGCATTTATTTGAAAAAAATAAATGCTTGGATAAAAAGGTTTCACATCTCAACAAAAACAACGCGGAAATAACATAGTTATAAAATTGTAAAACATAAACAAGACAGATAAAGAAAAACCCAACCCCGATGTCACATACAAAGCTGGTATAACCAAAATTCGGATACATCACGGAAACAAACTAAACAACTAACAAAACTAACAACTATAACTCAGCATTCTAACTAGAGTCGTAGCTCCTTAGAGTCACTCCTCGGCTGGCTCCTCACCGTCCTCTGCATTAGGAAATACATGCAACAACAGAAACAGGAAAATAGGGAGTAAGAAATCATGTAAACACAAAGGCATGGGAATAGGGAATAAGATGAACATACATCATAGCATGGCATAGCAATATAACAACATACAATATTTATACATCATCATATAATACCATAACAGCATGTTAATCATCCAACATATGCTATGCAGTACAATGCAACCCTACTCCACTACTCCATCAATACATGTGGATCAAACTAACTCAGGAAGTCAACTTCGGAGTCACATATCCGTATTGTCTAAAAAGCACCAACACCGGCAGTTCCCCAAACCATTGAGGAACCCCTTGGATAGCCGACGTATCATAATTGGATACGCCACCTCAGGGGCGCACGGTTCACCAAACCATGGGTGAACCACCCGAGACTTGGGATAGATCATCATAACTAGGATGACCTCCCCTATGTTGAACATCCCCCTCAACATCAACTCCAATGCTCTATACAAATGGCACAACAACACATAAGGCGACCACCTTCTTTGCTTGGGCCTAAAAGCACCCAAGACTTATCACCAACATCAACATTAACACCTTACGTGGGGTCAAGGCCCCCTTGGCCAAAAAGCACCAAGGTCCAACATAATAACATCTCGACCAAAAAGCATCGAGAGCACTTTGGACAAAAAGCACCAAAGTGTGACAACGTGCGGTAACCCATCAGGTACTGGCTTAACCAGCTTATCAGTCTTTGTTATCTTAATTAATCTTTAATTAAGTTATCTAACTTGTTATCATTTGATTAGTGTATTATTACATCATCTAGGGATAATTGGGGTAAACACCCCTTTAATTCATTAATCTTAAGTTCTAACTAGTAGGGGGAAGCACGGGCGTACTAAACCCCCAGCACGGTCGTGCTGCCACTTAAGTGGAGCACGGTCATGCTCACTGTCCTACACGGCCATGCTCAATGCGCGACCTGTTTTCCAGAATTTAACCGTGCTCCCTGTTCAGGACGACCGTGATCCTGGGCAGGGCCATACTGTTATGGGCAGAATTTAACGTGTTCTTGGAATTTAGGCTCCCTAATTCTCTCAAATCAGATCCTAGGGTCTTAACTAAAACATTCAGCATGAAACTTTACTCTTCACTAACACAGTTCATGTCTTATGAAGCTTGGGGAATTAATCCCTTAATTCCTATGTTAACTAAGAGTCCTAATTAAGTCAATTAGAACTTATTAACATATTCAACATAACGGTAACATCATCATCAACAACATATCCAGTCAATGTGAGCAACATAATCCACATCATAACAATAACATTCATAATCATGGGTATTCATACAAATTCAACCAAAACTCATGGCATAAGACAATTCAATAGGCATACCACATCATGAAAAACTCAACAATTATAACAAATAGGCATACCAATTAATCCAATTAAACATATAAACAATTCAGTCGTACAACCAGGCAAATCATGGCATCAATACATTATAACAACAATAAAAGGGGCTTTGGGAACCCCTCATCTTACGCTAATCCCTAGCCTAGTGTATACACTATTCTTCTCCCATACCTGGTACGAGGTTCGCATTTCAAAAGAAGAAAGAAGATCCACCAGGGTCCCGTCTCACTAGTGCTTGTCTACGACCTCAAGGATGCCAAAGAGACACTTTGGTTCAACTCTAAGATCAAGAAATCAAAAGGAAGAGATCAAGAACTTGAAAGAAAGAACACAAGGGACAAGGTACACAAATTTTACCTTTTCTAAAGTTCCAAACAGTAAGCACAACGAACCCCTATTTTTAGCGATGTTCCCTTATCAAGAACCAGTGAAGAACGGTGCAAGAACGGGTTCCCTAGAGAGAGTTTTAGGGAGAAAAACCATAAGGATTCAAAGAGGAAGGAGGGAGGCAGTTTTCTGAGTGTTGGGGTCATGTAAACTAGGTTTAGGTCAAGTCTAATGGTATATATATGAGTTTGGGTCATAACAGATTTCTATTTCAGCTCAAAATGTATATAGTTTGGTATTTTGGGCATAACTTGAGTTACAAGTTTCTGATTGAGGCATTCTTGGTGTCGTTAGTAATCTCAAAGCAATATCCACAAATCAATGTCTAATGATCGAATCCTAAATCGGACTCTAAGATGGTCAAAAGTTCGATGGAAGTTTAGCGACAGATTTGGTAGTTATTCCTAGATAGGATCCTTAGGAGATTATGATAAGATCTTAAGATATAAACAAAAAGATGATGATCCTATATTGATAAGGACTCAAATATGATTGGTTGAGGGGCTAAAATCTAAGAATAACACTATCTCTATTTAAATATTAAATCACACGATATCTTATCATATCATTCTTAGTCGCTTCTTATTAATAAAATCACATATCATATATTAACATATAAAGTCAAACATTAAGAGACACAATCTCATATTAATGCAATTAATCATATATTAATATACATATTATCATATGCGATAACACACACACACACACACACACACACACACACACACACACACACACATATATATTTATACCAGAACTAACACATATAAACATAAGGGTGAATCTTGAGGTGTTACAATTGCACCCCCTTATAAATATTTCATCCTCGAAATTTCTATCACCTTAACTGGTTAAAATTTCATCAATTAGGCACATACATTGGGTTGAGTCCACGGACTTGGAGGCTCCAGCTCCACTACGCTTCCACTGCACATTCTGATTCCTGGTAGCACTCTGTGGTTCTGACTTTTCTCCTTTACAGTTCCTGCTGAGGTGACCATATTTGCCACACTTGAAACAGATGATGTTCGACTCCTTGCATTGATGGGTATAGAGACCTTCTCCACGTTTTCCAAATCTGACATGTTTCCCAATCCTTGGGCTTACCTGTTGAGAACTGTGCCATTCTGCTTGAAGTCTATGACGATGACATTGTCTCACCTCGTTCTTCTGATCTTCGTCCTTACTGTTCTGGATCTCTGAACTGTTTCGGCTTGCGATCCTTCCTCGTAAGCATCCTCGAAGATTTTGCACTTGTTCACCAAGGTAGGAAAGACTCGGATCTCCTGATAACAGATGACTTGCTTGCTTTCATCCTTCTACCAACCGCAGTCGTTGGAGTAACTCTCAAGGTCACATGATCACCTTCCTGGAATTCGAGCGCATTCCTCCTTTTTTCATGGTAGCTCTTTTTCATACTCTATGACACTCTCATCTTTTCTTGAACCATCCCGATCCTTTCTGTTGTTTCCTGGACTGTCTCCGTCCCTAGCACCACACTATCACTAGGTTCACTCCAACACAAGGGTGTCCTACATCTCCTCCCAACTACCAGACTGTTCTAGCACACAAGCTCTCAACAAGTCCTCTAAGGACTGGATGGTTCTCTCAGACTGACCATCAGTCTGAGGGTGATAAGCTGAACTTAGCCTAAGCTTGGTTCCTAAAGCCTCTTGCAAACTGTTCCAAAACCTAGAGGTAAATCTCGGGTCTCTATCTGAAACTAAGCTAGAAGGTACACCATGTAGCATAACTATCTCCCTGATGTACAGCTTAGCCAACATTTCCAAATAGTATTCCATGTTAATTGGGATGAAATGGGCGGACTTAGTCAGTCTATCCATGACAACCCATATAGCCTCAAAACCAGCCGGAGTCCTAGGGAGTCCAGACACAAAACCCATAGAAATACTGTCCCACTTCCATTCTGGGATACTTAACGGTTGTAACTTTCCTGATGGCTTATGGTGTTCTATCTTAGCCTTTTGACACACTAAACAAGCATACACAAACTCAGCCACATCTTTCTTCATCCTAGGCCACCAAAACATGCGATTTAAGTCATGATACATCTTAATGGCACCTGGGTGCACACTCAGTCCACTCCTATGTCCTTCTTCAAGGATCAACTTTCTAAGCTCTGGGACATCTGGTATACAGACTCTATCTTTGAATCTCAAGACTATATCGCTTCCTTCCTTAAAACTAAGGTCTATACCCTATGCAAGCAACTCTCGCTGATCTAAGAGAAACTTGTCTAACTTCTGACCCTCTCTAATCTGATCCATCAAACTGTTGGTAACCTTCAAGGTTCCAATCCTAATGCTTTTAGGGGTAACTTCCCAAGCTAAACTTATGTCTCTAAACTCCTCAATTAGATCCATCTCCCGAACCATCAAAGCAGAGATGTGCAAGGTTTTTCTACTTAAGGCACCGGCCACTACATTGGCTTTTCTTGGGTGGTAGGTTAGATCAAACTCATAATCCTTTAAAAACTCTATCCTCCTACGATGCCTCATATTCAACTCCTTTTGATCAAAGAGATACTTCAGACTCTTGTGATCACTAAAGACTTCAAACTTGGCTCCACACAAGTAATGCCTCCAAATATTTAAGGCAAACACCATAACTCCTAACTCTAGATCATGGGTAGGGTAGTTCCTCTCGTGGGTTTTCAATTGCCTAGAAGCATAAGCCACTACCTTACCATCTTGCATCAACACTCCACCTAAACCTTGCTTGTAAGCATCGCAATATACTACGAAAGGTTTACTAGGATCGGGCAACACTAAAACTGGTGCTGATGTCAACCTATTCTTAAGGGTTTGGAAACTCTCTTCACACTTAGAGTCCCACACAAACAGTTGTCCCTTTTTGGTGAGACGGGTTAAGGGTAAGGCTAACTTAGAGAAACCTTCTATGAACCGCCTATAGTACCCTGCTAAACCCAAGAAACTCCTAATCTCGGTCACTGACTTTGGCGCTTCCCATTTGAGCACCGTCTCAACCTTAGCCGGATCGACGACTATCCCACCTTTTGAGATCACGTGACCTAAGAAACTAACCTCTTCTAACCAAAACTCGCACTTAGACATCTTGGCATACAACTGCTTCTCCTTAAGGGTCTGTAAGATAGCCCTTAAGTGCTCCTCATGTTTTTCCTTAGTCTTGGAGTACACTAAGATGTCATCTATAAAGACCACCACAAACTTATCCAAGTAAGGGTTAAAGGTCTTGTTCATGTAGTCCATGAACACAGTAGGGGCATTGGTCTTACCAAAGGTCATAACCAAGTACTCATAGTGACCATAACGCATCCTAAATGCTGTCTTCGAGATGTCTTCAGACTTAACCCGAATCTGATGGAACCCTGACCTTTAATCTATCTTCGAGAAAATACAAGCTCCGATCAACTGATCCATAAGATCATCAATCCTAAGGAGGGGATACTGATTCTTAACGGTCACCTTTTTGAGCTGTCGATAGTCGACGCACAACCTCATACTACCATCCTTTTTCTTCACCAATAACACAAGTGCTCCCCACGGAGACACACTAGGCCTAATGAACTGCTTCTTCATCAGGTCTTCCAACTCTTCCTTCAACTTAGCTAGCTCTAGAGGAGACATCCTATAGGGTGTTATGGAGATTGGCCTGGTGCCAGACACTAAGTCTATGACAATCTCAATATCTCTCTCTGGGGGTAAGTTATAAACATCCCTCGAAAATACTTCCGGAAAGTCTCGCACAACAGGCAAGCTGGCAACATCAAGAGGGCTGCTCTCTATTTCCAGGGAAGCTATCATCATGTACACTTGGGCTTCATCTTTCATCGAAGCTAGAAATTGGCTGGCAGAGAGAAGATCCGGATTCTTAGACTCCGTTGGAGTTCCAAAAACAAAGGTCTTATCAAAACAGATAAAGGGAACATGGTTTGAAGATAACCAGTTCATCCCAAGAATAACATCGAGCGGTTTTTTTTTAAAAAAACAGCAAGATCAGCTGCAGAGTTCATATTATCAAGAGATAATAGAACAACCTTCCTAAACACAAGAAGCACCCGAAGGCTCCTTGGATCGTTCAAGACAAACCGCCAAATGTAGTAAGTCAAGCCAAAGCAAAGCTATAGGTACTTAGTACCATGTAACATTGTCTATATAAATATAGACAATTCAAACAAGAGTCACACAACAGACTCACGATAGACTCATACCACGTCCGGACAGGGCCGAACTGCTCTGATACCACTAAATATGACACCCTTCTACCCCGCATGTTAATATAAAACATTTACTTAAAAGAGGTAATTATAAAACATGCATTTATTTGAAAAAAATAAATGCTTGGATAAAAAGGTTTCACATCTCAACAAAAACAACACCGAAATAACATAGTTTTAAAACAGTAAATATAAACAAGACAGATAAAGAAAAACCCAACCCCGATGTCACATACAGAGCTGGTATAACCAAAATCCGGATACATCACGGAAACAAACTAAACAACTAACAAAACTAACAACTATAACTCAGCATTCTAACTAGAGTCGCGACTCCTCAGAGTCACTCCTCCGCTGGCTGCTCACCGTCATCTGCATAAGGAAATACATGCAACAACAGAAACAGGAAAATAGGGAGTAAGAAATCAAGTAAACACAACGGCATGGGAATAGGGAATAATATGAACATACATCATAGCATGGCATAGCAATATAACAACATACAATATTTATACATCATCATATAATACCATAACAACATGTTAATCATTCAACATATGCTATGCAGTACAATGCAACCCTACTCCACTACTCCATCAATGCATGTGGATCCAACTAACTCAGGAAGTCAACTTCGGAGTTACATATCCGTATTGGCAAAAAAGCACCAACACCGACAGTTCCCCAAACCATGGAGGAACCCCTTGGATAGTCGACGTATCACAACTGGATACGCCACCTCGGGGGCGCACGGTTCATCAAACCATGGGTGAACCACCCGAGACTTGGGACAGATCATCATAACTAGGATGACCTCCCCTATGTTGAACATCCCCATCAACATCAACTCCAATGCTCTATGCAAATGGCACAACAACACACAAGGCAACCACCTCCTTTGATTGGGCCTAAAAGCACCCAAGACTTATCACCAACATCAACATTAATACCTTAGACCCACACCATGGGGTCAAGGCCCCCTTGGCCAAAAAGCACGAAGGTCCAACATAACAACATCTCGACCAAAAAGCATCGAGAGCACTTTGGCCAAAAAACACCAAAGTGTGACAACTTGCGGAAACTCATCGGGTACCGGCTTAACCAGCTTATTAGTCTTTGTTGTCTTAATTAATCTTTGATTAAGTTATTTAACTTGTTATCATTTGATTAGTGTATTATTACATTATCTAGGCATAATTGGGGTAAACGCCCCTTTAATTCATTAATCTTAAGTTCTGACCAGTAGGGGGAAGCACGGGCGTACTAAACCCCCAGTACGGTCGTGCTGCCACTTAAGTGGAGCACGGCCGTTCTCACTGTCCTGCACGGCCGTGCTCAACGCTCGACCTATTTTCCAGAATTTAACAACCGTGCTCCCTGTTCAGCACGACCGTGCTCCTAGGTAGGGCCATACTGTTCTGGGCAGAATTTAACGTGTTCTTGGAGTTTAGGCTCCCTAATTCTCTCAAATCAGATCCCTGGATCTTAATTAAAACATTCGGCATGAAACTTCACCCCTCACTAACACAGTTCATGTCTTATGAAGCTTGGGGAATTAATCCCTTAATTCCTATGTTAACTAAGAGTCCTAATTAAGTCAATTAGAGTCTTATTAACATATTCAAAATAACGGTAATATCATCATCAACAACATATCCGGTCAATGTGATCAACATAATCCATGTCACAACAACAACATTCATAATCATGGGTATTCATTCCAATTCAACCAAAATTCATGGCATAAGACAATTCAATAGGCATATCACATCATGAACAACTCAACAATTATAACAAATAGGCATACCAATTAATCCAATTAAACATATAAACAATTCAGTCATACAACCAGACAGATCATGGCACCAATACATTATAACGACAATAAATGGGGCTATGGGAACCCCTCATCTTATGCTACTCCCTAGCCTAGTGTATACACTATTCTTCTCCCATACCTGGTACGAGGTTCACGTTTCAAAAGAAGAAAAAAGATCCACTAGGGTCCCGTCTCACTAGCGCTTGTCTACGACCTCAAGGACGCCAAAGAGACACTTTGGTTCAACTCTAAGATCAAGAAATCAAAAGGAAGAGATCAAGAACTTGAAAGAAAGAACACAAGGGACAATGTGCACGAATTTTACCTTTTCTAAAGTCCCAAACAACAAGCACAATGAACCCCTATTCGTAGCAATTTTCTCCTATCAAGAAGCAGTGAAGAACGGTGCAAGAACGGGTTCCCTAGAGAGAGTTTTAGGGAGAAAAGACATAAGTATTCAAAGAGGAAGGAGGGAGGCAGTTTTCTGAGTGTTGGGGTTGTGTTTACTAGGTTTAGGTCGAGTCTAATGATATATATATATATATATATATATATATATATATATATATATATATATATATATATATATATATATGAGTTTGGGTAATAACGGGTTCCTATTTCAGTCCAAACTATATACAGTTCATTATTTTTACCATAACTTGTGCTAAAAGTTTTCGATTGAGGTATTCTTGGTGCCGTTAGAAAGCTCAGAGAAGTATCTACAAATTAATGTCAAAATGATCGAATCCAAAATCATACTCTAAGATGGTCAAAAGTTCGATGGAATGTTAGCGACAGATTTGGTAGTTATTCCTAGATAGGATCCTTAGGAGATTATGATAAGGTCTTAAGATATAAACAAAAAGATGATGATCCTATATTGATAAGGACTCAAATCTAATTGCTTGAGGGGCTAAAATCTAAGAATAACACTATCTCTATTTAAATACTAAATCAAACGATATCTTATCATATCATTCTTAATCGCTTATCATTAATAAAATCACATATCATATATTACCATAGAAAATCAAACATTAAGAGACACAATCTCATGTTAATGCAAATAATCATTTATTAATATACATATTATCATATGCAATAATATATACACATATATAAATATAAAACATATATATACCAGAACGAACACATATAATCATCAGGGTGAATCTTGAGGTGTTACAATTATCACCTCTAGGTTTAGTATAACCAGTTTCAATCAGCTTCCATATGTCCACATTTCGGTCATCAAGGAAAGCCATCATTCTCTTTTCTAGTAGTCATAATTACTACCATCAAAGAGTGGAGGTCTGTTGATTGCCTGTCCTTCGTTGTCCATGCTTGCTGGATCGTACTCCCTCAGCACTTGTTAGATGCTCAACCCTTTCGAGGCTGAGCTCTGATACCAACTGAAGCTGACACAGGGAAATACAAGAAGGGGGTTGAATTGTGTTTCTTAACATATTTTTGAAAATCATTTCTAAAACAGTTTTCAATCAAGCAAGCAAGAGATTAAACACACAAGGTAAAATCCTTTTTGAAAGAAGAGTTAACAGACTCTATCAAATCCCCGAGAGTTAGTATGAAAAACAACTTAAAGGAGTTAAAGGATAAGAGAGTCACCACACAAGGACTTATCCTGGTACACTCTCTTCCAACCGAGTGCTACGTCCAGTCCTTTCTACTTGAAGGTTTTATCCACTGTAATCAAATAGCTTAGAAGTATTCTTTTCACTTGCCTCTTCAGGCTTACAAACTCTCAAGTCTTCAACACCTCTCTAGGCACTCAAGTATTCTTTTACAGTCAAGCCTCTTCAGGCTCTCTCTAACTTAAGAGATTAAAAGAATTTGATCTAAGAACTCACTATGTGTGAGGATATGAAAGTTTAAGTTCAGATGTAATTACATAGAAAGTATTCAATAGAGTTTTGAGAAGAGTTTCAGTACTTTGAATATTCAAAGATACATTTTTTTTCTCACCAGGGTCGTCTAGTATATATAGATGAAGTGCATCCTCAACTTTTGTTTCTGTTAAGTCTCTAAAATGTCTGATGTGCATTTGTCCTAAGTTTTGATGAAAACTAAACATTTGTTAATGATTTAATTAACCTTCATATTGGTTGCTAACCTATCTATCTAGTGTGCAGATCACAATAGTAAGAATTCATTCTCACTTGTCTGCCCACATAGAAGACCATCTGTCTGTAGAGTAAAAGTCAGCCTGTCTACTGACTAGGTTGTTGACTGTCTGCATTGAAGATTCAACTTGTCTATGCGAAGCTCTCACACTCGTCTGTGGTTCTTCGATGAGGAACACAAGTACAAAGAACTTTTGAGAGCTGTCCCATCAAGCAGAAGTCTCTGGAGCTTTCTCTCTCACACTTATCAAGAAAGTCAGAAGGTTATACGCACAAGCAGCCTAGTAGCTCAGAAACGAAGTCCAGTTAAAGAATATTTCAAACATGCTTTATTCCCTAGTACTACTGGTTATTACACAAAAAGGGAAATGTGCTCTGCAAAGTACATAAGCAACTTGAACAACTCTGATTTGGTTGTTGCACAATGCATAAAGCCCTGATCTTCCGTGTTAGAGTACAACCAACGTTCCTATTGCATTAATGACTGCCCAGAACGTCTCTATTGTATTTAATGGAGCTCTGCCTGAAGCTAAACTTTGAAGGAATGTCTCTAACGGATCTTAAATGTTTGAAGCCTATAAATACAGAAGTCATTGAGGATGAAGACGAGAGAATACACAGTATTAACGAGCCATTACTCGATGCAATTAATCCTTCATTCATTCAATCTGTATTCTTCAATCATTTGAAGTTATTACACAGTCTTTCTAAGCTTACATTTAATTCACTCTTCTGAGCGTTAGTGAAAGACTTGCAAATTGTATTTATTACAATATTTTCTTAAACAAACCTGAGTGAGCCTGAAAAGGGTAGGTGAGCATATAATACTTGTCTTGGAGCCTGGAGAGGCTAGGTGTACAAATAATACTTAGAGTCTGTAACCTGATCAGTTATAGTGGAGAAAACTTGGTGCTGCCAAGGACTAGACATAGCCCTAGTTGTTAAAGCGTGAACCGGGATAAATCACTCGTGTTTATCTCTATTCCCTTAAACTCTTTAGTTGCTTTGATTATATTATTTATTGTCTAACTAAAGGGGTTAAAGTGTGAATATCAAACTTGTTTTCAAGTTGTGTGTTTGTGTATTTTTCTGTTAAAATCACACCAGACAGGTCACTTGTCTGTCCAGTGTTTTTCACACTTGTCTGAACCTAGCTTCTGTGTACAAAAAGTTTTTAACTTTGTTTTAATTTCTGATAAACACAATTCGACCCCCTTCTCGTGTTTATAGTTGTCTATTTCAGTTTCTTCAACAGTCTTCAAGATATGACCGTTTAGAGATAGTATTTAATGATGAGATTCATTGAGTCTGATAACTTGATATATTTTCTGGGAAAAGAGCTCTTGGTTATCAGAATTGCTCAAAGTGGTATTGTTACTTCTCTATTGTACCCGAAAGTTGCCTTTTGTCTTTACTTCTTTGTATCTGAGTCAACTTTGTAACACCTTTCTCGGGTGCTACATTGTCTGTGACACTTTTATTTTATATGACCGAGTAAAGTGGAAAATATGAGTTTACTTTTTATTTTCCTTTTCATAATTAACGCAATACATATTCTTTAACATACATCATCAAACTTATGGATTAATATTTTACAAACCACTCACCAAGTACTAACAGTCATATTCATACATATCCAGAAATGGCGGAAATACCAACGCCAGTAAATTAACAACAAACTGTAAATATGTTTATAATAATAATAACAGTATTGGAGAAGCAACTCCACAAAATATAACATAGACATAAGACTGATCATGCTGGCCAATACAAAACAATGACGGAATGTTATCCCCACATAACTATAACAGTCATAGATGATACCCCGTCACACTATGAGTATACTCCTCACGTACACTATACTAAAGCCATTGACATTGTGTCCATGTATTCAGGTCACCTCAATCTCCAGCTAGGTGTGATGGAGAAACAGTACTGTCGTCATCGTCGCCGAACGTAAAATAGAACAGAAAACCAGAAAATACAGAAATGAGGTTAGATTCCCATTCATCATACACATAACGCAGATATGCAGTGGTACGACACACAGGTACATACAACAATCAACATACAATCATATCAGGAAAATAATGTGTCACAGAAACATAATCACAAGGCAATGTTTTCCCTAGATAGGAGAAATCTAAGACTCGAGGAATGACCTCTGATTCCCTATACCATGGTTTTAACAAACAATCAGAGAGAGCGGTTCAGAGGATTGTTCCGGATTCCACTAGTCTTGGGTAAAAATGCGTCAACAGTCAGCAACGTGCATAGGCTTTTTCGGTAGTACATCCTACACTACCAGAAAACACGTAGCGTCTAGTCGAGTATGTTGGTGTATTGCAAGATCATCATGCCATAGAGGAGCAACCGGCTAGGCTTGTATGAGAATTTCATACCCCGACATCCCCGAGCATCAACCAGATCGTCATTATAGAACATAGTTTCACTGGATGACATCTTGATTCCCTCAGAATCCTTTCAACGTATTTTATCAGATGCTAGATGTTCTTAAGTGTGAATCACAGGTACTTAACCTCGAGCTAAAGTTCTCAAGTAAACTTTCATCATTGTGCAAAGATTTCTTAAAGTACTTGATTAAAAGTCCTAACACATTATTAGATTGGATTACAAGTCCAATTATTTATTTCTCTGAACTTTTCTAGTTGAGCCTTTTTCTTGGCTTCCAAGAAATCAAATAATTTCGAGTCCATTAAATTTTATAGAGATATGGATAATGAATTATCTATACTTTATGACATAAGGTCTTGTTCCACCCTACACCATAAATTATTATGTTCGTATTTTCACTAAGTCGTTCATGACTTAGGTTTTTGCATTTTACCGTAAATGCTCGTATTTGTAGACTAAAATCCTTTTTGGCTTTAAACCAAAACCTTTAGATAAAATCGAATCAATTTTTAAGAACAATTTCCCTCAAAGATATACAGGTATCAATTTCTCAAAACATTTTCTAGAAAATCTTTAAAAACTCTTAACGACGGTTTAGCCGCTTTTCTATCAATTTAGGCTCAAAAGCCATACTTTTGAAAATATGGTTCTTCACCTCAAATATATTTCTCCCCTATATTATAATACTCATATTAAGATGTTGAAACGCTGATTGTACATTTTTCTTTCCATTTACACGAAATTCCTAAAAACTTGACCGAACGTCGTTAAGTTCGAAAATCGCGTAATTTCCTTTTCAACGATTTTAAACTCTAATGGTCCAAAACTCATTTTGGAGTATTAGGACACTTAGTTAGATATGAAAAACAGTCTCTAACTATCCAATCATATATATTTTCGAAAATTGTAGTTTAACCCCTAGACTTTCATTAATTGCAAAAGATCCTTATTTACATTAAACCTTATAACTTTTTATCAATAACTTCAAATCACACGAAACCAACTTCTGTAGAAATATTTTCCAGTAACCATAAAATTTCAGAAATTACATTTCTGCCCCATATTTTACAATATTTACAAAAAGGTACTTGTTTAGTAAAAAGCTTATATCTTTTTATGTATAAGTCCAAATAACATCAAACCAATTTCTATGGTCTTATAACATCAAGGAGTACAATAATAACACATAAGAATATAAATTTCATAACAGCCACTGAAATTCTCAGAATTTGCATATTAGTCCTTATAGACTCATAAATTCACAACTGTCAATATATTCAACCAATTCAATTCAAACCAATTTCTATACTCTTATATACTCATTTATCCCTATAAAAATTATCCAAACAAATTAACTCAACCTGGAACCCACTCATTCAGTTATGACCGAATGGCCCACAAATACATATTAGGCAATTATTTTAAGAAATCAAGTAAACAACAGTCAAAGTTCCAACCTGAGATCATTGGAACCAAAACCACCATATGGCATACCATACCACAACCAAACACCAAATCAAATATCCTAAGAGGATCACACATATATAACCAATAAAATGTACAACTTTCACACTTAGGAATTTACAAAACCATACACACTAAATAAACCACCAACATATCTACCCTAAGGTAGGATGATGGTAATCTCCCCATACCTTTTTGATCACTTGAACAATCAAGCAATGAGATAGTGTTGTTCACCTAGAGCCTCACGGTTTTTCACACAAAACCTAGTCATGAACAATCAACAAGAAAACAAGTTAAAGAATGAAGAAAACCTACTTAACCCATTTTGTGAGGGTTCGGCCAAGACACAATAAAAGAGCTAGGGTTTTCCATTTTTTTCAATCTCTTCGATACATGATCCTAGAGTCGTAGATAGCATAGAAAATTGTCATCACTCATAAATTCCATTTCTATAATTTTCCATGATTTAAACCATGAAATCTCATGAAAATGGAACTTGAACAAAACATGGAAATAAGAAGAAAATTTGTGAAGAGAATAGGATTTATGATCATGAATCATAAGACTATACCTCTAGAACTTGGAGTTCCTTTGGAAATTTTTATGATGAACTTAGAGTTTTTAGTGTAGGAAAAGTGAAGAAATGAAATGAAATGGAGTTGTGTGGAGGTGGGAGGTGGCTGTGTGGTTAACCAAGAGTAGAGAAGATATTTTTGTTGCAAATCATGGTTGAATAATAATGGTTGAATAATCATGGTTGAAGTTAACTAAGGATATGTTAAGTTAATACATAAATATCTAGATATTTTAGGTTTTTTCATAATGACAAGGTGAGTCACCACCATGACTCACCATGGTGACTCATCCCCCATGAGTCATCATGGATGACTTGTAACAGCCTGTTTTTATTTACATTGCTTTAACAGTAAAAATATATTTATTATATTTTTATTTGAGACTTAGGAAATGATTTTGGAGAAAAAAAATCATATGTAGAACCCACTATACGGTAGGAAGCTCTGATTAAAATTTGGGTTTAAAACTCAGACGGAAACCGTTTTGCATTTTTTAACTGACAATATAATTTTATACTTACAGAAAACCCTATTTTGCCCCGAAAACTTAAATTTGTAGATTTTTTAATATTTTGTCCGTGAGGAATTCTAGTTTCCAAATTTCTGATCAGAAATAAAATATTATGAGTATTCGAACGAATTTTGGCGAAAGTTCGAACGGAAAACATTCGGTGTTTTCACTGACAGTAAGATTTTAATGATCAGAAAACCTAATTTTGACTCGTGAACGAAATGGTTTATATTTAAATCATATTTCCAACGAGTTTGGTTGGTTTGAAAATTTTCAAGAAAAAAGAAATATTACGCTTTTATTCGGGCATAAAACCCTAATCGAGAAACCGATGGAATCGGCAACGGAACTGCAGAGAGAGAACAGGACACCGGAGGATCTGAGATATGGAATTACTCATCAAGAATTTATGATGCAATTAATATTAGAAATTATGAGTTTTTAAACGAAATGACCAAAATGCCCTTTTAGCTTAACATAACCGACGTTTAGTTAAATTCTAACCACGGTTATGGAACCATGGTTAGTTTATGTGGACAAGGAGCAGCCACACCACTCAAATAATGTGAGTCATATAATTATTAGCTATAGTTAGCAAAATAACCTTAGTTAAGTTAATTATTAACTATGGTTAATCATATATTAATTAAATAATCACAAAATCCATTAATCTAATTCTAATGAACCAAACATGCCCTAATTCCTACCCTATTTTAACCCCAGAAAACCGCAGCTAGCCCTCCCCTTTCATTCATCTTCTTCATTTTCTTCATTTCTTCACACTTAACACATAAACTCCATTGTTGATCTTCAAGAGCTCCAAGTGATTTCCATTAACAAGCTTGCCAAGATCATCATCAATTATTCTTTTACTCTCTTAACTTAGGTAACAGGATCATCTCCTCTATTTTAAAGCTCTTGTTCTTCATATTCTTGAGTTTCCATTTCTTAGATCTACAACTTTAAAGAATTCTAGAAAATGGTAGAAAAATCATAAAAATATTAAACCAATTTCTATGATCTAGATATGATTCCTACCTTCATTGTCCAAGAGCATGTGATCAAAATCATTTTCTTTCCTATTGAACCCTATTTGGTCGAACCTATGTAGTAAAATGGGTTTGGTATTTTGTTGTTATCTTTGAAAGTTAGTACTTGATTTAAGTTCTATAATACTTGTATACCTTAAATCCGAGAGCTTAGATTCAACAAAAAATCCCTAGCTTAAATTCCTATACAAGGCCGAAATCCTCATGAAATTGATTTTGAGGATTTTATTCTTCCTTTTGAAAACTAAAGCTTGATTTGAGTTCTTTAGTACTTATGTGATATAAATCCAAGAGTTTGAACTCCAAAGAATTTTATAACATACTTTGTACATTGAGTCCGAAACCTTACCTTAAGAGGTTGAATGATTTTTGGTTCATATTTTCAATTTATAGCAATTTATCTAAGCTACCAAGGACCTAAGTAATTAGTATCCAAAAGCTTAGGTTGAGAAAAGAACTCTAACCCTCATTTTATTTAAGTGAACGAATCTAACATAAAGTTTACCTAGTTGTATTAGTTCAATTAATTGTTGTTATGCGTTGTTTGGTTGAAGGAGAAACTGTTAAGCTGTGGTGTGATAACGAGGAGCGACGAATTCGGGATTCTAGTGATAATTTAGGCGGGGGAAAGAATCTACCTATCATCGGAATCGATAAGTAGTAGATTATATAATAATTGTGTAGGGCGACTTAAACCTTACTAGAAGTCGAGTAATCAACAATACCAAAATCACATAGGAAACTGTTTCTTTAAAACCAATATATGTTGATTCGGGGATTGTAGGTTTATCAATATTAGGTTGATTATAGGTATTTGATGATGTTTGAATTTATGTTGTTGAATTTAATGTGATATGCTTGTTGAGGTATTCCATCTGCATGTGACATATTGTTTTCGGTGTTAGAATATTTTATGATATTGAGGATGTTTGATGTCTGTCACGGTCGTGATTGCTATCACAGCCATGCCATTACAGAATCTGACTTTATTGATTATTGATTTGATTATTATGGAACTGGTTGTGATAAATTGTTTGATTGTGATATTTGAATATTTTATCATATTGTGTTATGCATGATCTGCCTAATTTTTAATATTGTGCTTAGTGGATTTTAAGCAAAGATATATGTTGTTCAAGAGATAATGGTTTTGGGTGTGAGTATAATGGTGATTTAGAGGTGCCTAACCTATACGAATTGTTTTAAAGAGGTATTGTAACATAGAGTAAGGGTTGAGGCTTTGATGATAGGATAAGGCACTAGGATGTTGTTACAATGGGTTGGTAAGATCCATGTGTTGGTGCTGTTGTTGACAACCGTGTATTGGTAATATAATACATAAGGTCAAGAGATCTCGTTAGACCGTTCCACCTTAGAAATTGGTTGTGCAACTATAGTGTCATTGAATTTCATTAAGCACCATCGGGAGTGGAAGGGGTGTGCACCGGGAGCATCGTGCAGCTATAATGTCATTGCTTTGCGTGAGCATTCTCACCATGGAAGAGAATGTGCACCGGGAATTTGGAACCTGCCGCTTGAACAATTGACTGACATTCCCAACGAGGAATGCATGAAGGAAATGGTGGTGGCCACGTCAGCATAGAGTGTTAGATTGCATGAGTGAGGGTAGAGGTTGATATAGTGATTTATGGAGGATAGTTAGTGTTGAATGATGTTATGTCTGTGACAATTACTGTATAATATGCTATGAATCTTTTCCGCTTTTTGATGATAGAATTGCTTATTTTCCCCTATATTTTTGTATTTTTATGGGTTTACTTTATTTACGTTAAAAGACCCGATGGAGGATTATGTTGCTGAGGAGCTGGATGGAACTCTGTATGAAATTGAGGTTGCTGAGGAGTTGGATGGAACTTCGTACGAACCAGAGGCTGGAGGTCGAGCTATGACCCATGGTGATTAGAGTATAGATAGTATGGCCAGTGTGTCTAAGAAGTATTTTTATATGTTTTTGCTAAGTTATAACTTTTATTTAAGTTTATGCCTGTGAGGGATCCTACTGAGAGGATACCCTCATCAGTGTTTTGTAATATGTATAAGACATATAGTTGTATTCGCAATATAATTATGGGATGAAGTTTTCAGTAATTGAATTTTGTATGATCATTAACTTAAGTTTTTAATTTTTACGTATTTTTTATGCTAAGCGCGTGATTAAGAAATGAATTAAGAGGGAATTAATTGATAAGCCTCTGGCTTGTCTAGTTTTATAACTAGTAAGACCATGGCTTTTGCACTAATTACTCGAGTTTAATCTTGTCTTAGCCCAAATTTGGATTTAATTGTCCTTAAGCAACATTTTGAGTTTCTTAAGTAGTTTAGGACATTTTAGTTAATTTTGAGTCAAATAGAGCATTCACTGTTATTTCATGTTTTCAGGTCAATAAGAAGAGCAAAAGGAAGGACTCTTAAAGCGGCGTACCATCACGGCCAGGCCGTGACACTGGTCATGGCCGTGATGAGCCACTCATGAAGATCAGGAAGCATCACGACCCAGCCGTGATGACCATCACGGGCGTGATAAGAAGACCCTGGAAGTCAGAAAGAATCATGACCCAGCCGTGAAACCCATCATGGGCGTGATGAGGGAACCCTGAAGAACAGAATTGATCACGGCCTAGCCATGATGGAGGTCACAACCGTGACAGATCAGCACCCAAAGTTAGAAAGCATCACGGCCTGGCCGTGATGGGCATCACGACCGTGAGGGACTAGAATTTGAATGCGTACCCTTGGCAGAATTCGTCACGGCCTGGCCGTGATGGGCATCACGGTCGTGACGCGAATCCTAATTTATAAAAGACACCAGGGCAGACGCAAATCAAATTGAATTTTTCACTGTTTACAGATTATTTTCTTAGGTTTTTGTCATGTTTGTTATGGATAACTAATCCCCAGAGATTAGTCTCATTGTAATCGGTTTTACGACACTTGAGGTTCTCGTGAATTCCAATCAATTTGCTTCTTCCTTTCAATACCATCCTATATGTCTTGTTTGCTTAATTCAGGTTGTATAGAATAAGTGTTGATTTATTTCGGTGATTCTATGTTCCTATACCTAATCACGTTTGCTTAATTCACGTGTGTTCAATCGTGTTTGCTTAATTCACGAGTGCTTTAACCCATTTGCTTAATTTGGGAATTGGGAACATATATCTCATAGTGTCAATTTCGCTTGTTAATTGTTGCTACAATCGAAAAGGGATTAGAATCTGCTTAGGGCATGGGACTTATATGAATCAATGATAGTGAGAAATCAAAACAATAGATTAATCGTTTTTAGCTTATTGATTCTCACTTAATTGCTGTTTTCTGCTCTCTGCTTTTCTCAATCAAACTTCAATCTAAAACCCCCCGATTAATAGGTTAATAACAATCCAAGAGTCCTTGAGAGACGATACTCGATTTGTCGCGCCCCAACTACGCTTTTACAAACCACTCGCTTTTTGACCCGTGTGCGTGAGGTGTGTCAAAATTAGCGCCGTTGCTGGGGACTCTTTGATTTTTATTAGCCATAAATAAAAAAAAGAGATTTTATTTTGAATGCCTAATATTGATTATGAGCCATCATGCATGTATTATCCTGATTTTACTGATGATTATGAGTTTAGTGGTAATTTTGGCATGATTGGAGTGCATGAGGTGCAACCTTTCTATTCTGGCCAACATGGTGGAGAACATGGCAGCTTGGATGAGTTGGCTTCTTTGGTGCATCAATTGACAATAAGCCAGCATCAATATCAGCCTGACCCCACACCGATCCAAACCAGTATGGAAGAATTGGTGCAACAAATGGCAGAACACACTCTTGAATTCCAACAGAGGACAGAAGCAAGTCTTCAGGATCTGGCCACTCAAATTGGTCACATTGCCTCCACCCTGATCTTCGCAATCACAACGTCTCCTTGAAGTGCATCAGATTCGCAAATAGATATTCTTGGCAATAATTCTTTCCGAGCATTCTGTTTCTCAAATAGAGTTTCCTTCTGACATTGTTGATGACACTTATTGTGATTTGATTGCAGCTACTGATTTTCCATCCTTTTCTGGTTTTGATGATGTTTACTCATGTGCTGATTGTACTAACACTGACTTTTGTGCTGAGATTACTGCATGTATAGAAGGTGAAGGATTTGGTAATGCAGTGAGTGAAAATTGTACAAAATATAAAGTAGCACTAGTGATCCTCTCCACTTGTTTGCCCTACCCATCCTTTGTGGAACAGCCAGCGATGGAGTTCAAGCCTGTCGAGAGACTGGATTTTGCATCCTTGAATATGAAGGCACTATGGCCAGTCCAAGAGGTTGAACCCCATTTTTATTTGGAAGGCTGTGATGACAAGGAGGTCATCTTTGACCCAAGAGGGAGTGAGAAGTCTGCGCACTGGCGAGGTCACCATGATTGTCAAGAGCTCACTTTCATACTTATGCCGCATGCCATGGGATCCGGGAGGATCATATTGCACTTTGAGCATTCCTTTGGCTGCTGTATCACAGGCAAGGTGGGATCCGGTGGAACCGCCTTCATGAGTTTTTCTAAACCTTTTTCTTTTTAATTATCTTCGCTTTGTTTTTCTTTGCTTCGAGTCTTATGTGTGTTGAGTTTTGTGTTGGTGAGCTTGTTGGATTTTAATCAAATTTTGCATAGATGGATTGCATGATATGTGTTGACTTTTGATGATTTCCCCCCTAGGTTTTAAAAATTGAATATTGATCCCCATGTGAAAAATTGAAAATTGAACTTTGAGATATTTTGTTGTGATTGCATGATTTATGAGTAAGTTTGGGGGTGAAGGGATGCACACACTAGGGATTGAATCTCGGTCAAACAATTTGCCAAAAATGTCCGGGTGAGGATTTGAGCCTCCAACATGTTTTTAATTGTGTGAATCACTTTTAAGTTGCACTTTCCCGAATTTTCTTGAATCTCTTCATGGTTTGCATGCTTATGTGGTTGCATCAAATGATTTAGGCAATTTTCTTTGAAATAACTACTTGGACTAAAAGAACCATCCCTAATGCATGTTCCTAGTTAGCCACATTGAGCCTAATAAGACTATTGTTTCTTGATGACCTTATGTTATAAGCCAAAAATCTAGAAAAACCATGTTAACTTAATCTTAGGATTAGGAGAGCATGGAAGCTTAGCAAGAGAAGGGTTGCAAGAAAGTAAGTTTGGGGTGGCTACAAGGTTTAATATGTCATTCTGTGTTGAGAAAAAGAAAAATAAAGGTTGGATCCAAAATGCAAAGTCAAAAAAAAAAAAAAAAGAAGAAGAAGAAAAGCACAAAATGTCAAAAAAGGGTATTAGAAGAAAAGGCTGTAGTCACCCAAAGCAAAAAGAAAAAAGGAAACAGGAATTTGAGTGGAAGTTCAATGTGTCAAAATGCTCATGCTCTCTTAGTTCCTAGGGACTTAAGCCTAGTACCTTGGAATACCCTACCTCTAGCCAGGCCCCATTACAACCTTTAAAAGACCTTTTGATGTTGCATTCATGTTTTCGTGGGGACTATTTTGAGACGAAAATCAAATTCATGGGAAGTGCTCTTGAAATGTGAAATTGAGTGAAAAGTTGATAGCCTAGACAAATTGAGCGAATGAGTGGAAAATTAAATGCCCCTTATGAGGAAGGCAATTGTTTGAAATTGGTGATCTCCCTTTTTGTGTGTAACTTGGATCCCTTGCTTAGATTATTGATTGCATGAATGATGGAATTCTCAATTGTTTAAAGTAAATGAATGTGGGATTACAACTGTTGCAAAGGGGGAAAACATTGAAGAAAAAATTGTTTTGTTTAAATTGCATGAAGTTTGTGCGAAATTGGTTGAATCCTTTGAGCTTGCCAAGTTTGAGTCTTTTGAGTTTTAGTTTGCTTGGGGACAAGCAAAGTTTAAGTTTGGGGTATTTTGATAAATTTGGATTTAATTGTCCTCAAGAAACATTTTGAGTTTATTAAGTAGTTTAGGACATTTTAGTTAATTTTGAGTCAAATAGAGCATTCACTGCTATTTCATGTTTTCGGTCAATAAGAAGAGCAAAAGGGAAGGGACTCTTAAAGCGGCGTCCATCACGGCCGGGCCGTGACACTCCTTCTTGTGATGAGCCACTCATGAAGATCAGAAAGCATCACGGCCCGGTAGTGATGACCATCATAGCGTGATAAAGAAGACCTGGAAGTCGAAGAATCACGGCCCGGTGTGATACCCATCACGGGCGTGATGATGGAACCCTGAAGAACAAAATTGATCACGGCCTAGCCATGATGGGAGGTCACGAGCGATGATCAGCACCCAAAGTCGAAAAAGCATCACGGCCCGGACGTGATGGGCATCAATAGGCCGTGAGGGACTAGAATTTGAATGCGCGCTTGCGGAGGTGACCATCCCGGCCTGGCCGTGATGGGCATCACGACCGTGACGCGAATCCTGATTTATAAAAGACACCAGGGCAGACGCAAATCAAATAGAATTTTACACTGTTTATAGATTATTTTCTTAGGTTTTTGTCATGTTTGTGATGGAGAACTAATCCCCAGAGATTAGTCTGCTGTAATCGGTTTCCGCCGACACTTGAGGTTCCTGTAATTCCCGATCAATTTGCTTCTTCCTTTCAATATTATCCTATATGTCTTGTTTGCTTAATTCAGGTTGTATAGAATAAGTGTTGGTTTATTTCGGTGATTCTATGTTCCTATACCTAATCGTTTTTCTTAATTCGCGTGTGTTCAATTGTGTTTGCTTAATTCACGGTTCAAACCCGCGTTTGCTTAATTCGGGAATTGGGAACATATATCTCGTAGTGTCAATTTCGCTTGTTAATTGTTGCTACAATCGAAAGGGATTAGAATCGCTTAGGGCATAGGAATTATATGAATCAATGATAGTGAAAACATAAAAGAGATTAATCATTTTTAGCTTATTGATTATCACTTAATTGCTCTGTTTTTGCTCTGGTTTCCAATCAAACTTCAATCTAATCCCCCCCCACCCCAAAAAAAACCGGTTAATAACAATCCAAGAGTACTTGAGAGACGATACTCGAGATTAGCACTCCCAACTACAATTTTTACAAACCAAGTCAGACTTTTTGACCCGTGTGCGAAAGTGTGTCATTAATCTAATAAAACACCGGCACAACTGGGGTGTCTCATTTGGTATCATAGGCGATTTGATTGCGACGGTACGAGTTTAGGATGTTCTTCTCGCCCGTGTCTAGTTGAATCCCCATCAGTTTAACTATGCTTAGGAGTTGTGTTAGGTGTCGAAACCGGTCAAAAAAAATTTAATATTGGTATGACATATGAGTATTTATATACTTGCCTATTGAGCAGCTGTGCCACCGTCAAAAAAACGAGCGTTTACAAAAATAATGTAGTATGAAATGACAACTCGGATATCGTCTCTCAAGGACTCTTAGTTGTTGTTATTATTAACTGAAAATCAAAGAAGTTGTTTGGGGGTTTTGGATTGAGTGCAATTAAAATAAAGAAAACAAAGCAATAAAAAAAAAAACAAACCAGTTAAAAGATTAACAAATAAACTAAAGACGATTAACCTACTTTTCTCGGTTTCCCAATCATTGGTTCATATAACTCCAAAGCCCTAAGCAAATTCTAATCCCTCCCGTTTGTAGCAACAATTAAAACGCAATCACTACGGATGTATGTTCCTATTCCGAAATAACAAACGGGTAAGCTCCTCATGAACAAACGAACATGAATGAACACACGCTAAATAACAAACGCGATTAAGTATAAGAACATGGTATCATAAATAAATCAACACAATACTATACATTCCCCGAAATAACAAACAGAAACATATAGCATTGCATTAAAAGAAAGGCAAATAAAACAGGAATTATAGAACCTCAAATGTAATAGAAACCAATCATGATAGATTAATCTAGGAGACTAATTCTCCATTACGAGAAATAAACATAAAAGAAAAGGAAGGAAAATAAACTACTACTACTGTCTAAGACTACTAAAACCCGGCTAACTCATCTAACTATGACTAACTCCTCTCCAATATCTGAATGCTCCTTTTATTAACTTCAACCTCTGCCTCTTAGATTTCCAAAGCCACTTAATTTGCTTAATTATGAATTAACATTAGGGAGTTATGTCCATTCAACTACATAGGGCAGCTGAAACGCCTCTGACTTCACATGGGATTAAAACCCTTCAAAACGGCTCTGTTTGGAATAATGGTCTTCATGAGAGTTAAAAGCTCTTTGTTTGATCTTTCATTTGCCACCGGTTTCAGTTCCAACCGACATCTACAGCCCAAGTTATGGCCCAATCTTCATGACCAGTTCAGGTTCAGAGGCAAAATTATGTTCTGACTTCAAGGCCCAATGTGACCCACTATACATCCAATTCAGCATCTGAGTTCTTCATGAAAGTTGTTGGGCTTCCTTTTAGCTTTTCCTGTTCTGACTCCTGCGTTTCTATTTTTATAAGGGAGGCGCGACGTCACGGCCCTAGCGTGATGGCCTCTCGCTTCAAGTGTACTTCCGTCTGTTTCTTATTGCCCCGAAAAGCGGAAAATAACATAAATTACTTTATTTAACTCTAAATCAACTAAATTAACCTAAAAACACTTTACAGACTCAAAATACTACTTAAGGACAATCAAGCTCTAATTTGGGCGCAAATGATATAAAATTAGCACAAAGCCAAGGTTTTTATTAGTTATAAAACCGGTCAACCACAGGC